>CM059876.1:15086367-15325239 GCA_030490815.1 Acer saccharum | reverse complement strand
GGGTAGTACCCAAAGGTGGAAGGTTATAGTGTATTGATCCATCGTTGGGTTGGAGTAAGGGACATGGGGTGAGGGAGTTTGTTGCCCAGGGTCTGAGCGGATCTGGGGATACTATTGGGCTTGCGGAACTTGGTCATATTCTTGGCCTTTGGGCGGCTGCAGCCCGAGGTGGATGTTAGTATACTATCTCTTGACTATGGTTCATTCTTTCTGCTCGAAGGTTCTAGTCTCCCCCCTCCTTCTAGCACCGACTAGCGCCAAATGTTGGGGAGAAATGAGCCTCCGATAATAATCAATTATGATACCTTCGGGGCCTGATTACAGAGAAGAATTCCTTTTTGATAAGTATGGTAGAAATGGCTCTCAACCTCCTATCGATTACAATTATGCTCCAATATGTGGAGAAATCAATGGTAAATTGTTGGTTTATATAGGTTTTGGTTCTGATAAAGGGGACTGTCAAGTCATGGTTGGCTAAGTCTGACAAGTGCGCCACTTTGTCAGTAATTGTTGCTTCGCCAATAGTGCCACCATAAGGATATCGATGGTTAATGCGGGTTTCTGTCGGAGGTCATTTCAGAGGTGTCACACACCGAAACGAATGTAGCTATGGCGTCTTCAGAGGTTTACAATCATGTCCAACAGGCATTATATGTAATGTCATTTTATCTCATCTGAAATGATAATTTTTCAATAGGTTTATTATGTAAACCTTTCTTTTGTCATTACAAACATTTACTCGTAGGGTATGTTTTGATATCTCATGAATAAAAATATTCAAATTTACTCTATTGATATTGCTCATTCATGGAGCAAGTACAAAATGGATAAAATATTCTTTCCAATTTCATATATGTGATATTAGGATCTTAAATCCTTTTATCACGACATCTTAATTGGATGCGTAGATTCTTACTCAAATGAATGACATGTAAATATTACTTCATAAATATGAGATAAAATAAAATCATGAATCATATAGATTTTCAAACTTCTGGTTCGACCATGAACTGTTGGTTCATACTTAAAATTCAGAAAACTTCAGGTTCTAAATGGAAATTACAATTTGACTTTCCAGATGAAAGAATTATAACTTGATCAGATTCAGAACTGTTGGTTATGATAAACTTTGATATTTAAATTTTAATATCACAATTTAAATTTAATTCAGAGCTTCAAGTCTTATTAGAACTTTAGGTTCAAAATTTAATACTGTATATTCAAATTCATAACTTCAAGTCATATATTGAATTCGAATTTGAAACTTCAGGTTTCAAATAATAAAGTATGGCATTCATGTATGTAACAATGAATCTAGAACTCCAGGTTCTTAGTGAAAATTTAAAACTTTAGGTTTTGACCGGTTTGCAAAACCGCGCCAACTTGAATATCATAATAATAAATCCAAAAAATTCAAGTTATGGTTAGTCGTGTAGCCGATCTTATATATTGCGTATAAATAAATAAATACGAATATTTAAAGAACATAATAAATAAATTCATAATTATAGGTTATGTTGATGGCATTAGCTAGCCTTATATATTGCGTATAATTAAATAAATACGAATATTTAAAGAGCATAATCAATAAATCCAGAACTACAGGTTGTTGTTGGTGGCATTAGTCAACCTCATATATTGTATATAAATAAATAAATAAATATTTAAAGAGCATAATAAATAAATTCATAAATATAGGTTCTGTTGGTGGTATTAGCTAGCCTCATATATTGATATAAATAAATAAGAGTAATCTAGAGATCCAAAAAACTAACCAAATTTTAAACCCAAATCTATGTGGCAACATTACACACAACATGGGCCCACGTCACTCTTCCCAAAGATCCCATGTGATGTTGCCACATAGGTTTGAATTCAAAATTTGAGTTAGTTTTTTGGGTCCTCTAGCATTACTCAATAAAAAATATGAATATTGAGAAGTAAGTAAATCAATCTCATAGAAATCCTTTTTACTTACGTATAATCGAGCTAATAACATATTTTAAATCGAACGAGAGAAAAGCTAAAAAAGCTTTTATAATAATTACGCTGAACGGCTGAACAAAGAAAATAAGCATATCAAAGGGAAAAAAAATTCTGCTGAATTTGAGAACTACTGCAATTTACAGAGATATATTATCTTTTGCTGCCTCTGTACAACCACCAAGAACAACGTTGGCTTGCGAGTTGCGATCCGTTCCCAGTCCATCTTCTTCAAGCCCACCTATATAACCCATTTAAAGTTTTTTTTTCTTATTCTCATCTACAAACACCCAGATCTGATCCATTCCTCTGCCTTTCCTTCCTTTCCTTTTAACTCCAATCTAAACATGTAAGGGTTTGAGTTGCTAATGGATTGAAATCCTAAAATCTGTTGTATTTCTTAATGTGATGGAGATGCTAGTGGTTGTTGAAGAAATAAACATTTCCAGGTGAAGAGGAGGATGCCGATGATGCAAGACGGAAGGAAAAATGAGTCTTCTTCTACTTTGATAAGGTAATACCGGGAATGATTAATTTTAAGAGGGCACTTTTGGAATAAATGTTAAAATCTATCTCACGCCTTTCGGTTCAGATATGTAATATTTCAACCGCTTTAAGATTTCAGACGGGAAAACAGACAGAGCCTCTAATATGTTGGAATCCACCGTCTATAACATTTATTTATATGTTAACAAAATAATAATAATTTGAAAAGAACTTTTATTCCGATCATTACCTCGCCCGTGATTTGTCCATAGGTTGTGGATCCGAATCTGTCCCCTTCCCTAAATATTAAATTATTGTAATATCCAAAAATTAAAATATTATAATACTTAGAGCCCAAATAATAATAAAATTATTCAGCTGAACCATTCTTGAAATAATTTCTGACAAGATCACAAATTAAAAACCTCAGACAATCAAAGAGGTACAAATAAACTTTCAATTAAGTGTATAAAACAACTAATATTAGTTGAAATGTATAAATGACAATTATATTTTCCTGTTTTGGTGAGAGAGGCAGCAAAGCAAACAACCCAACCACTTCCATGTCATTTGGTAACATTGTAACTCTACAAAACCAAAATTGAAACAGAAATAAATGTCACCGAAAACAAAAGAAGCTATTCTTTAACAAAGTGCGAGTCGTATTCTTTAACAACTAATCATTAAAATGAAGGTATCGTAATCTTATAAGTTAAACAAAACATGAAGCACAAATAACTAACATACCTTCACAAGATTCAGTAGATCCTTGGCATTAGCATCATTGTCGAAATGATCACGTATAGCTTCGGCCAATGAACAAGGAAGAGATTAGCATAAGGGCAATCGATATAAATATTAACAAAGATCGAAAAACAGATTACAGCGGACTTCTAAAGTCTAACCAATCAGGCTATCGACATACCAAAACAAGTAGATAACTCTTGTACACATTAGAGAAGCTAAACTAACAGTTGAATGTTGTAGCGTCTAAGCAATTATAACACAGCCAACTATTGAGATATGTCACAACTGCTCCCGAACAAATTCACAGAGACATGAAAAGGCATTACCTGCAGTATCTTATTTAATGCTTTTGAAAGAGCAGGTTTTAGGTCAGCAGGATGTAATTCTCTTCTGCATAATCAGCAATAAGTTCCTCATGGCTTGTGTAGGTCCTGCATTACAGTGGAACAACACGAAAAACACAACTCTTAGTCATCATAATCACAAAAATACTTCATGGTGAGAAAGCAAAAACTGACCAACCCACTCCCACACTAAAATAAATAATCAAAGTGTGAAACATAGAATCTTTTTAAATTGGTGATGAAAATTTCAATAGAACTTACTTGTCACCACCATTGGCTGCACTACGCTGCACCTTAAACTCATTGAACCAAGGGAAGATAATGAAGTTTATACTCTAGACACGGATTTCCCTGAACAATCTTCGGGGGCAGTATGCTTCATTTATCTTGTTAGTCACATCATCCTATGATATCACCGCAAAGAATAACAGTAGCAATCCCGAATAAGAATAAGTTAAACAAACACAGTTCCTAGAACCACTGGTCATTAATAACTATATGCAGTATTTTCATACACTTATCTTGATAATTTACTACTCTTGAAACCAAATCATACCTCCTTATCCTCCATGAAGATGGAAGATGATGGATCACTCTTTGACATCTTTTCTTGCCCTTGTTGAAGACCTGGAAGCATATCTGCATGTCCCAGTATCCAACAGCAAATAAGTAAAAAAAAGGATAAAAACCTAAGTCATGGAATGATGGACATACGGTGCGATAAAATGATGGGCTTGTTTTTCCTCTTTATGTCTTTACAATACTCTCTTGCAAGTACATTCACTTTCCTTTGATCCATGCCCAGCTGACATATATCAGCCTGTTGTGATTGAACACCATTAATCAGCCGTTGCCGTAAATTATAAAGAAACACTAAAACAGGATTTGCTAAACAAATGATCTAAATAACAGATAATAGACAATTTCATTTTTTCTTATCATACCCCCCTCCCGACCTTTCTCCTATCGAACCCTTGACCTATATTGGCTGAAAGCCCAAGTGCCCAACCCCTAATAACTAGGCTTACCCCTTGGGTTAAGAGATATTTCCCTAAAGAAAAATAGTCTATATCAATTCTGCTATCATTTCTTATAGATAATATAGTATTTCTTAGGATATGTTTGTAACATGCAAGACATTATTGGCCATGAAATTTGCATAAAAGTTGAAGTTTAGGACAGACCTAGGTGCGGTAATAAATAATACATAGAAAATGAGATGATTGCAATAAATAGAAATCAAGTAACCAATCTACACTCTTGTTCTCAATTCTCATTAACTTTGGATAATGGTAGACATCCAACACTTTTGTCCATCATTTGTATCCAACTTACCGTGGCGGCTGATAAAAAGTGCCATGTCAATTGACACATCATCACACTAACATGTCGTCACCTCTCCTAATCTTTTCCAAACCCTAATTTTTAACTCCATTCAATTTGTAAATAATTTTATATAACAAAAAACAAAAACAAAAATAAAAGAAAAAAATATTGTTTTTTCTTCAATCTGGAACTTCAAACATAGATTTAATCTAGACTCAAAAACTCCATTCTTCATTATCTTAAATCAAACTCCAACATAAATAAAAGCATTTCAAAAATAAAATATATATACTATATATTATATATTCCAACATAATATTCTTCACACCAGAAATTCAAGCAGAGATCATCATTTTAGATCTAAACACTCCTCTTCTTCATCTTTAATCAAAATTCAACACAAACAAAACAAAACAAAAAATCCATCTTTTATTCATCATAATCGTTTTGTATTTTTTTTTTTCAATCCGGAAATTGAAACAAAGAGCATCAATCCAGATCCAAATACTCGCTTCTCATCTTCAATCAAAATTAAAAAAAAAAAAAATAAATAAATAAAATAAAAAAAAAAAAAACATACCTACTTATTCTTCATTCTGATTGGAGTTCTCTATTCTACATATCAGAACCCATCTGCGATGAAGATTGGAGTTCTCAACAACAGATGGTCTACGATGGTTCCCATCTACTTCGGGACTCCATTGCAGATTGGTACCCACTCCAACCGGGAACCCAGCTCTTCAAGCTTTTCAAATGATTTTATTAATTTTTTTTAAGAGATCTGAAAGCATCTTTCTAGATTTTTTTTTTCCAGGTCTCTTCAATTTTTTTTTTATTATTATTTTGTTTGTTGAAGATGCTTGCATATCCTTTTTTTTTTTTTTTTGAAAATAAAGATCTCTTCACTCATTTTCAATGTTTTTTTTTTTTTTTTTTTTAATTTTTATTTTAAATTTTATTTTTATAAAAGTGATTCAATATTTTTTATAAATTATAATTATATTTTAACGATTAAGATTGTCTTATGGATGGAGGAGATTAGATCTCGTCCATCCATTTTTTTATAAGAAAATTAAATATTATATAATATTTAATATGATATATATAAAATTAGGGTTTGGAAAAGATTAGGAGATGTGATGACGTGGCAGCTAACAAGACACTTCTAGGTCAAGTTGGATGCAAATGATGGACAAAAGTGTTGGACAAACTTTAGCATTTTGCCGTGCATTAGAAGATAAAGGAAAAAGAGCAAGCATTTAGCAGGTCCTATTCCATGAAAGTTGTGGACATTTTTCTGAAGAAAAAAAGCCAAATTTTTTTTTTTTGGACAAACTCTAAACTTATAAGTGACAAGACCTAATGTAAAATCTTAAATACTAAAAGTATAAGTACCTTAAGGAAAATATGTCAGCACATTGCATGCATGGGTAGAGAATCGAGGCTGAAGTCAACAAATCTTGATTGTTACGACCCATAATCTGAACACACCTAAATAGGACAAAAAGCAACGTTGTAAGCCATGAACTAAATGACCATCCCCCTAAAAAAAAAAAAAAAAACAGACTACTAGGATTACAAATTCCAATTTTTAGTTTACCTCATTATTCTATGAAGATTGGTCCTGAGAGCTATTTTTATTACAAGAGACCAGTACTCAGATGCCCGGGAGTTAATTTCTTTCGAAGACCATAGAAATTCTACTCCATTAAGATCCATCCCAGCAGCTTTCCATATCTCAATCAGATAATGTCCAACGTTTTCGATTTTTTTCAAGTCACCTCCCATTTTGTTGTTTAGCTGTGCAAACCAATCAGCTACTAAAATTTTCACCTTACAACCAGCAGAGGTCATTTTGTTAACACTTAACGTTTTCATAATACCCTGTCGACAAACCACAACGAAATAAAGTGGTTCAGAATAAGAAATTATATAAAAGGAAAGGAAAAGTATGCTTTAAGCACAATCATCAACATAGACAAAATAAAATTATAAAACATAATTTGTTGAAACAAAACTGTTATAAACAGCAGCAGTTTAACATGATTTTTAAATTAGAATAACTATTTTCTTCCAAACACAGCTAATGGGATGTTTGGGGCGGTGGTTGTTCACAGAACTTAAAATTATAAAACATAGCAACATTAACAGCTATGAATGAAATGCATACCTGAGCAATGTGCATTCTCCCGGATGGTTCAATCCATCATAGCAAATAGGTTCAGGCTCTTAGTTAGAAGATTCAACAACTCATCCTCCTGTATACACTCTTCCCCAACACTTCTCACAATCTGAAACCTCTCCTCCGGAGTCATCCTAACCCAAGCAAAGCATATTTTATTAACTGATCAAGTGATAATTCAAATACACACACACACACAAACTCTGGGTGCTTGCTACTCAATTTGAAGCCATTAACGGAGGTCAATCAATTTGAAGTTATAGATATCAAAGGTGGCTTGGCCCTGTTGCTATCTATAATGTCTACATCAAGTTTATTACGAATTTAACTTGGATAACCTCATGCATGTTGCAATTGCTAGTTAATTTGACTACAAGTATTAAGAACAGTGAATTAAAATATTTATCGTCTTTTATATATCATAAACTCTCAATCCAGTACAATGATGATGTCCCGCTTTAGATTAAATTAATATTACAGACTACAGCATCCATGCTAAGTTTGTTAACTTTTGCAAACCGCTTTAAGACTAATAAATGCACCTTGGTTGCAACAGAAGATCACCGACGAATGCGGCGACTGCTGAGGGCAGCTGTTTATCTGATTTAGGGGTTCGTGAGCTGCCGTAACTCTACAAAACCAAAATTGAAACAGAAATAAATGTTTCACCGAAAACATAAACAAAAAAAGTAAAAAAAAAAAAAAAAATCATTTGAATTGTTGAGGTATCAAGTGCACGGGCTGCGCTAAGTCGTATTCTTTAATGATTAATCATTAAAATGAAGCTAACATAACCTTATAATAAAATATGAAGCAAAGTAAACTAACATACCTTCGCACGTTTCTGTAGATCCTTGGCATTAGCATCATTGTCGAAATGATCACGTATAGGCTTCGGCCAATGAACAAGGAAGAGATTAGCATAAGGGAAATCGATATAAATATTAATCAAAGAAAAACAGATTACAACAGACTTCTCAGTAAGTCTGACCAATCAGGCTGTCGACATACCAAAACAAGTAGATAATTCTTGCACACATTAGAGGAATCTAAACTAACAGTTGAATGTTGTAGCGTCTGAGTAATTTTAAACACAGCCAACTATTGAGAATTCAAAGGCAGAACCCTTGCGCATTCACTCACGATATTTCCTTTTCATATCAAACAACTATCTAAGCAGTCATGCCAGTGCCCATTTTTTTTTATTAATAGTGAAAAAAGGAAGCAAAAGAAACACAAGCCCTTCAATTTACAACAGGATGAGTGAGGATGGAGGAATGTATCAACAGACAACAGGTAGGTATAGAGCCTGACACTTTCATAAACATGTCAATTGGTTGCTTAATCTGATTTTCTACATTTATGTCCAGTAAAATTTATTTCTTCTTGTTTCAATTTAACCACCATTTTCGGGTTCCCAATACGCATGGATGATGAATGAATGATTCAAGAAAGAAAAGTAGGATATTTTACATGAGAGATGCACAATAGCGAAATACAGAAGTAAAGTTAATGAAAAATAACAATGACCAACTCAGAGATAATGAGTCAAAGCGTATTCGATATTTTTTGAAGACAGGCAAAAAATGCAGCAGACAAACAAGGCAACAAGTGTAGAAAAAAGGTTCTCCATATAGTCGCATACTTCAGAAAAGAGATTAAGAGAAAGATTGCAGGGTGCTGAGGATAAGAAGAGTGAATTATTCACCGATAGCTTCCTTTCTTTTCTTTTTTCTTTTTTTTTTAAATATTTTTTTTCATTGTTTTCGTCTTGGGATAGGAGAAGAAGAGGGGTAAGTTTCACCACTACTCCAGAAGTTGCACCAAACATAACCTTACACATCTCATGACAAATTATAGTCTGCACTAAACAAATCTACGTAATATTCCGATCAAATAAATCAGACGATGCCAAAGATATGAATGCAAATATGAAGTCATTCAACCAGGACATTAGCTGAACTACTGAAGTGGCGAGAGGATGGGGTGGGATAAGGTTGGGCTACGTCAAGCAACTGCTCCTGAACAAATTCACAGAGATATGAAAAGGCAATTACCTGCAGTATCTTATTTAATGCTTTTGAAAGAGCAGGTTTTAGGTCAGCAGGATGTAACTTCTCTTCTGCATAATCAGCAATAAGTTCCTCATGGCTTGTGTAGGTCCTGCACGCATTACAGTGGAATAACATGAAAAAACAACTCTTTTTTTTTTTTTTTTTTTGAACAGCACTTTATTGAGCCAAGGCAAGAAGAAACAGCAGGCAAAAAACAGCAAGCCCAAAAGCGCAGGAACAAACACCAAAACCAAAGGCAGAACAACAGCAGAAAAAACAAACAGAAAACGATCCCAACACCAAAAACAGGCCACAAAAACGCAAGAAAACATAAAAACAAACTCAGGAAAACTCCCAAACAAGATCATTCCGTTCCTGCATAACCCCTGTTTTTTGCAAGACTATCAGCAAGGAAGTTACTGTCCCTGGTGTTGAAATAATAGAGGAGTTGACCAAAGAAGTGAGGAGATTTCTGATATCCAGGATGGTATTAGCATGAGCTAGGCTCCCGAAACCATCCGAGTTTATCCACGAGACAGCATTCTTGGAGTCGCTCACAAAGACAATCTCCTTGCCTACTAATCAGGAGTGTTGACGCAAAGATTGACTGCTCTCAGGATAGCAAGAATCTCAGTTGAGATGGGATCCGAATAACTCAGAAAAAACACAACTCTTAGTCATCATAATCACAAAAATACTACATGGTGAGAAAGCAAAAACTGACTAACCCACTCCCATACTAAAATAAATAAATCAGAGTGTGAAACATAGAATCTTTTTAAATTGGTGATGAAAATTTCAATAGAACTTACTTGTCACCACCATTGGCTGCACTACGCTCCACCTTAAAATCATTGAACCAAGGGAAGATATGAATTTTATATACTCTAGACACGGATTTCCCTGAACAATCTTCGGGGGGCAGTATGCTTTCTTTATCTTGTCATTCACAACACCCTATGATATCACCACAAAGAATAACAGTAGCAATCCCGAATAAGAATAAGTTAAACAACACAGTGCCTTGAACCATTAGTAAACTATATGCAGTATTTTCATACACTTATCTTGATAATTTACTACTCTTGAAACCAAATCATACCTCCTCATCGTCCATGAAGATGGAAGATGATGGATCACTCTTTGACATCTTTTCTTGCCCTTGCTGAAGACCTGGAAGCATATCTGCATGTCCCAGTATCCAACAGATACTAAGTAAATAAAAAGGATAAAAACTAAATCAAGGAAAAATTGTAAGAGGAAAATTGGACATACGGTGCGATAAAATGATGGGCTTATTTTTCCTCTTTATGTTATCACAATACTCTGTTGCAAGTACATTCACTCTCCTTTGATCCATGCCCAGCTGACATATATCAGCCTGTTGAGATTGAACACCAATAATCAGCTGTTGCCATAAATTATTACGATTTACGAGACACTAAAACAGGATTCGCTAAACAAAATGATCTAAAATAAGAGATAATAGACAATTTCTTTTTCTTTTGATACCCAAACCACCCACCCCCCAAACTTTCTCCTAGAAACCCTTGACCTATGTTGGCTGAAAGCCCAAGTGCCCAACCCCTAATAAACTAGGCCAACCCCTTGGGTTAAGAGATATTTCCCTAATGAAAAATCTATATCAATTCTGTTCTCGTCTCTTAAAGATAATATAGTATTTCTCATGATATGTTTGTAACATGTAAGACATTATTGGCCATGAAATTTGCATAAAAGTTGAAGTTTAGGATAGATCTAGGT
Organism: Acer saccharum; assembly: GCA_030490815.1. Taxonomy (NCBI): domain Eukaryota; kingdom Viridiplantae; phylum Streptophyta; class Magnoliopsida; order Sapindales; family Sapindaceae; genus Acer; species Acer saccharum. The sequence goes on along the minus strand of CM059876.1, from coordinate 15,314,353 downwards.
GCTGTAATAAATAATACATAGAAAATGAGATGATTGCAATAAATAGAAATCAAGTAATCAATCTGCACTCTTGTTCTCAATTCTCATTCACTGTAGCACTGCCATGCATCAGGAAAAAAGAAAAACGAGCAAGCATCTGGCAGGTCTTATTCCATGAAAATTGTGGACATTTTTCCAACAAAAAAAAAAAAAAAAACTGTGGACAAACTCTGAACTTATAAGTGACAAGATCTAATGTAAAATCTTAAATACTAAAAGTATAAGAACCTTGAGGAAAAATATGTCAGTACATTGCATGCATGAGTAGATAATGGAGGCTGCATACAACGCATCCTGCTCGTTACTAAATAGGACAAAAAAGCAATGTTATGAGTCATGAACTACTGACCCCTCTAAAAAAAAAAAAAAAAAGATAGAATACAAGGATTACAAATTCCAATTTTTAGTTTACCTCGTCGTTATAGGAAGATTGGTCTTGCAAGCTATATCATTAAAGAGGCCAGTACTCAGATGCCAGGGAGTTGATTTCTTCCGAAGACCATATAAATTCTACTCCATTAAGATCCATCCCAGCTTTCCATATCTCAATCAGATAACGTCCAACTGTTTTAATTTTCTTCAAGTCACCTCCCATTTCATTGGTTTGCTGTAAAAACCAATCAGCTACCCAAATTTTCACCTTGCAACCAGCAGAGATCATTTTGTTCACACTTATCGTTTTCATAACACCCTGTCAACAAACCACAACGAAATAAAGTGGTTCAAAATAAGAAATTATATAAAAGGAAAGGAAAAGTTTGCTTTAAGCACAATCATCATTGCAGAAAGCAAAAAATTGAGGCAACCCGTATTACGATATAAGTCTCTATCTATTTCATTGATAGCAACCCAATATTATTCTCTTTAAAATACTAAGATCCTTGCACACACTTTTTTATATCTCCATAAAAAAATGAGGAATATATGGCCTGCAGCATGCACCATTTATTAATATATATATATATATATATATATATATATATAAATGATCTTTACTTTGTGCATAATACATTAATTAAATACTAGAGTATGCATGGCACTATCAACATAGACAAAATAAAACATAATTTTGTTGAAACAAAAACTGTTATAAACAGCAGCAGTCTAACATGATTTTTAAATTAGAGTGGGATGTTTGGGGCGGTACTGGTTGTTCACAGAAGATAGCAACATTAACAGCTCTGAATGAAATGCATACCTGAGCAATGTGCATTCCCCTGGACGGTTCAAATCCATCACAGCAAATAGGTTCAGGCTTCTTAGTTAGAAGATCCAACAACTCATCCTCCTGTATACACTCTTCCCCAACACTTCTCACAATCCGAAACCTCTCCTCCGGAGTCATCCTAACCCAAGCAAAGCATATTTTATTAACTCAAGTGATAATTCAAATACACACACACGTACAGACAGAACTTTGGGTACATGCTACTCCGGTCAATCTATAATGTCTACATCAAGTTTATTACGATTTTAACTTGGATAACGTCATGCATGTTTCGATTGCTTGTTAATTTGACTAGAAGTATTAAGAACAGTGAATTAAAAATATTTATCGTCTTTATATATCATAAACTCTCAATCCAGTACAATGATGATGTCCCACTTTAGATTAAATTAATATACAGACTACAGCATCCATGCTAAGTTTTTTTTAACTTTTGCAAACCGCTTTAAGACTAATAAATGCACCTTAGTTGCGACAGAAGATCACCGGCAAATGCGGCGACTGCTGAGGGCAGCGGCTGATATGATTTAGGGGTTCGTGAGCGGCCGTAACTCTACAAAACCAAAATTGAAACAGAAATAAATGTGTCACCGAAAACATAAACAAAAAAGAAAAAAAAAATCGTTTGAATTGTTTTTTTTTTTTTTTAACAGTAATTTATTGAAGCCAAAGGCAAGAGAAAAACACCACGAAACAGAGCACAAGCTGCACCCAGCAAGCAAACAGCCACAAAGGCACAGGACCCCCCAAAAACAACAAGACAGCGCCCACAGCCCAAAAACAAAGGAAAAGGCAACAAAACAAACCAACCACCACACAAAAAGGAAAGACAAAACGAGACCAGAAAAGAAAAAACAAGAACAGAAAAACAGTAGAACCGAAGAGAGTCATCAGTTATCAGTTGACGAATCCCCTTTCATGCTCGAACCCAGCTTTGCAAGCTTATCAGTTGAGGTATCAAGGTCACGGGCTGCGCTGAGTCGTATTCTTTATCATTAAAATGAAGTTTTTTACCTTTTGCAAACCGCTTTAAGATCACCGGCGACTGCTGAGGGCGGCGGCAAGTAGAACGAAGATGATGTGAGATGAGAGGATTTTAGGGTTGAGCGGCAGTGAAGTAATTCTAGTAGGACTTATTTTCAATTATAGTTGATTTTTTGGATTTCCTTTTTAGTAGTTTTTGGCAATAACTCAGATTACTTTTAGATTTCCTATTTTAATCGATTAATCCTGAATCTGAATCCGAGAGGATTCATTTAGTTTTGTGCTTTTTTATTTTAATCAATTTAGGACTCTTGGATCTTAGCATCAAAATAACAATGACCAACTTAGAGATAATGAGTCAAATCATATTGATATTTTTTGAAGACATGCATAAGACATGCAAAAAATGCATGTCGAGCGGAAGAACTGAACTGTCGAAGTTTTTATATCAGGACCTAAACTCAAAACACACCGTTTTGTATTATAATTTTGAATATCTTTGCGGATCCAATTTCTTTGGGCTTCATTTTATTAGTTGTTGTTGAGTTTTCGGGGCTGTGGGCCTGACTTAGAGGATTACCTCAATGAACCTTTTGTCTATTTGCTAAATTTGTTCTATATGTTTTGCATTTTGAAGACTTCAACCAATTTATTTTACTTGTCAAATTGCAACAAAGTACATCTACATATGGTGCCAATGCTACAAGAATGTACTTATGTAGTACAGATTAGGGGAATTTCAATTCCACTAGGATTTATTTTCAATTATAGTTGATTTTCTTAGGATTTCCTTTTTAGTAGTTTTTGACAATAACTCAAATTACCTCTTGGTAATTTTAGTTGATTTAGGAATCCTAAATCCTAGAGGATTTGGTTAGTTTTGAGTTTTTCTACTTTAGTCAATTTAGCGATCCTGAATCGTAGATGATTTGAGTAGTTTGATCTTTTCTTTTCAGTCAAGTTACGAGTCCCGAATCCTTGAGGATTTGGTTTGTTTTATTTTCTATTTAGCAAGTGTCAGTATTATTATTGTAACCTTTGATTGATTTTTAATAAAATCGTTCATTTTGAACATTTACTTGTCGTGGATTTGACATACTCTTTTAGGATTCGAGAGCACCATTTTCTAATGAAGATTGGAATGATGACGGTCCATGCTTGGATAACTACCGGTCGTTACGTCAAGGTTTTTCTAAGTGTTCCTTAAGGTTCGATGGAGTGATTATTCTTGTTTTCGCTTTACCCTGCTGCATCAGGAACCTCTGCAAACTAAATGAACCTAACTGTTCGAACCATTAATATATTTAGAATATTGTAAAGGCTAACTTGTCAAAGTTCAGCATGTTAAAATACTGTCAACATGTAAAATCATATTCATTAGAAAAAGTTTTCCTTGTAAGTTTTGGGTCTAGTGAGGTTATACAACAATTGAACTTTGATACAGAAGCAATATATTTATCATTATTTCAAAAAGTTGCTTGATTCCATCGCACGGAGATTCCCAAGTATAATGATAGGCTACATTGAAATGGAGCCAATTTGCAGCAATACAGTTCACATTTATATATACACTCACATGAATCCAGTCTCTCAATCAGTGCCAAGGAAGAGCCTGACTTGGGCATATACACACAGGTGCAGGATAACACATAATTCAGAGGAATTGATAAAATTACAAAGAATTATATGGCTAACTGACATACTGCTTCTGAAGAAGGCTTCTGCAGAAAGACAAGTCAAAACGCTCTTCTGGAGGATCTCCAATGCAGTCGAAGACTGCATCTGCATTTAAGAAATCCTCTTCAGCTGTGTAACTGCAACCACATATCATGAAATGAGATGTTAAAAAGGTATACAAACCACTGTGAGAAAGGAAGCCAGCATTAACCAAAAATTCTTTCACCGGTAATATCCGGTAGCATTCCACAAGCAGAATGCAGAGTACTTATAGTAGAACATTGCCAACATTAAGATCATCGACACTAATAGCAAATCTTTTTCCGTAATTTTGTGAACCCATTGTTGTGCTAACGGCTAAAGAGAAAGCTTTAATAAGTGGTTGTTTCTATTGTTCACAATTCTCGAATTATATAACTACCTAAGTTTGAAAATAATCTAGGAAAGGAACACCAGAGAAGGAGAGTTAATGATTAAGTTTCGTTAGTATAATAAGAAATAAGTTACCCGCTCTTTGTTACTATACACTTCATTCCAGCGGCTTTGGCAGCTGCTAGTCCTATGGCACTGTCCTCAACTACAACACAACTGTAGAAGAAGAAAAATGGATTATAACTGAATAACAAGAAGAATATCAATGATAGAAAACGTAAGCATATATAAGGGAGCATGTATGAAAACTGATTAAATAGTTGGATGATCGAAGAGTTATGATGTATCAATTGATGATGGTGGCTGCTTGCATACTAAATAGATGTAAGCAAATTAATTCAGACCTGTGATGAATTCATATGGTGATCATTCAATGTAGTTCGATGATTCAATAGAATCCTTACATAATTAATCACCATAACGTATAAGATCAGTTAGGCCCTGATTTCTGGCGTACCTTGAAGGATCAACATCCAGTGTGTTGGCTGCTAATATATAAATGGCCTGTCAGGAAGAACATGTGTCAGTGGCTAAGAACACATCTTCATATTTAAACAAGGCGTAACAAACTTAAACAAAGTTGAAAAATGACCCATGTTAACGGCTTAATTTGCCCCTTTAAGGATGTGAAAGACAAGATTGATTGATTGTATCCGCTTGTTTTCTAGACATTGCCTAACTTATCAAAATTAAGAGAGGACAGGTATTTACTGGATCAGGCTTTTTGCGAGGAACCACATCTCCAGCGAAGATCTTGATTTTATCAGCCCGCTCTGGTCCCAGCAAAAATGAAACTATTGCAGATACCTGAAAGGAAAGCATATAGATCAGTTATATGACGGAAGATCTTAAATTCACCAATAACTTCACTAATTACTAACTCTTGAACCTGACCTTAAAGCTCAACATATGCAAATTTCAAGCTTGTAAAAGGTGATAAAAATAATTTTGGGATTATATCAAAACCCATATTTACTTGGTCATTCAATAATATTAAGATTACGTCACCGGAGAGATGGAATTGCTGAAACAGTGAACGCCTGACCTCTCAAACTGTCCTTTAAAAAGATTAAGAATAGGATAAACACAATTTTCTAAGCTGCCATGGATCATTTCCGCTCATGGTAAACTAATCACACAAACAATAACTGCTTGAGAACCTGATTATGCATACCGCCTTCTCATTGGAGGTGCTGCACACAGCAACTTTGACTCCCTTTTCCAAAGCCTGATCAATCAGCCTGTATATGATAGGAAAAATCATCAAAGCGTACATCTGGAAAAAATATATCATCAAATGTCAACAGAGAGCTCACTCATCTACTTGAGAAAACAATTCTAATCATAAAGGTGACATGCTAGATTGGAGTCCTACATCACAAAGACAATGAAAGAGTATTTCTAAAAGAGACAAAAAATATGGAATGCTAAAGGTTCTTACATTCTAATCAGACGTGCATGCATAATTCCATTACCCATACAAACAAGAACTAAGTGCAAGTAAACACAAAGATCAAGTAATAAATACTGCATAGATAAGCTGAAGATGAGATGATAACCAACTTTGCAACACCAGGCCGAAGAGGTAGTAACTTTTTCTCAATAAGGGCCATGAACAACTCCGTCTTCCGTTTGTGAAGTGAAGCTATGAATTCCTTTCTTTCTGCTTCACTCTTTGGAGCCTTTTCTGGCCAACCTGTCTTGTTAAAGTAGGCTGTCATCCTACGGAATTGGGAATCAGTATATTAAGATTCCGGTCTATCTCTACTGTTCTATTAGAATTACATTGCCAACAATAAATAGAGAAAAATATCAATTTTCAGAGAGCTAGTACCTTCTTTTCCGCCTCCAATTTTAAGCAATTCACCATATAGATCCACATCCCAGGTAACACCTAACTCTTTCTGCGCAATTGATACCATGTTATTACCATCGGAACTCATTAAGCATTTTTCAAGCAAAAAGCCAAAAACAAACTAATTTCCTCTCTCAAACAGATTTTGAGACAATGGACAAACCATGAACAAAAAAAAACATTTTGTTCGTACAATTATTATGTATTAACTACTAATTTACCCAAATCTGCCATTAAAGCAGAACCCCACTTAGAAAAAGCTTAAAATTGCTTCAAATTCTCAACATAACATGCCAGTGAATCTCCAGACAAGAAAAAAAAATGAAAAAAACATAAAAGCAAAAAGAAGGAGCTTACTTCTGTAAAAGTGTCATTGAATGAGATCCTGTGCCCATCTTTCTCTGTATCAACAAGAACACCATCGCAATCAAAGAGAAGAGCTGATGGAAGAACAGAGAAGAAGAGAAGAAGAAGCCGAGCAAGTGACTCTACTCCTTGTCAAGCTCATTGTTCTTGTTACTTTGTCGACACATAATTTAGTACCAAATACAGAAGAAGATAAAGGGTGCTTAATTTCATTGGTTTTGTAGCTCAAAATGGAAGTCTTAGTTTGAGAAGTAAATGTAGTTAAAGGAAGAGAAAAAGTCGCTGCTGATGATGATGATGCCATTAGAGACTCTCTCTCTCTGTCAAGAATTTCTGGTTTGTGTGGGTGGGAGGGGGTGTCGTTTTAAGTGTCCCAAACTTATCCACCGTTTTACCGCCACAAATAGCACCACTCACTCGTCGTAATTAAGGAAAAGACGAATTCACCCTTTGTTGAAGTGGTGGTAGACCAAAAAATATACGTATACCGTATATACGTACAATAGAAAATTCGTATAAAGTTTTATTGGAGACTGGTGACTGGTGAGACACTGAGAGAGCAGCAAAATACAGTGTCTCTGCTGCGAGAGCGGAGGCGAAAGCATGAAGCGATTTTTCAAACCCATAGAGAAGGATGGGTCGGCCAAAAAACCCGCTCTTTCACCGGCGAAAAAAGAGACTGAGAATGAAGAAGAAAATAAGAAGAAGAGAGAGCCACTCAAGTTCTTGACTTGGAACGCAAACAGTTTGCTTCTTCGAGTCAAGAACAACTGGCCTGACTTCTCCAATTTCGTCACCACTTTCGACCCTGATGTCATTGCCATACAGGTGACCCTTGTTTGCGATTATCAAATTTGATCTATGCGGACATGAGTCATTTGGTGTCTTGGACTTCTTTGAATTCGATTTCCGTTGTATCTAGTCTGTAGTTCATATTTTACTTGTGTTGCGACTGAGATTTCAAACGATTTCCTTGTGTATTATTGTTTGCTTAATTGCTTCTCATCTGCATTTTATGTATTACTTTACTTTTGAATTGGGAACTTGGTTGTTTCGTGACTGGGACTATGTTAAGTTATATGTAGTTGTAGCTGGACTTTACTTTACAAATATAGCTTGATTAGGCATATGAACCATAAATTGGATCAATTTGTCCTTGATGCTCTTTGTCCTAGAAGGAAAATGGGGTTTATATAGCATACAATCGGTTGCTAATCGATTTCGTTTCATTTAATAATGGCTTTTGTCCCCTATTATTTTGGTGGACAATTTGGTTGTCTTTTTTTTTTTTTTTTTTTTTTTTGTAATAGAGTGGTTTCTAACTAATGCTTGCACATTGACAACCTTTTCAAATCAGTTATGGATTTATGAGTTCTGAAATAGTGATGTTTAGTTCCTTGGAGTTTGATTTGTTGATAGAATGTACTCTTGTATTGCTTGATGTGGTTAGCAGCTTTGGCATCGTTTGTGCTGATGTTAATTGGGCTGTTTGTGCAAGGAAATTTTGGATTTTATGATGTCTTCATTGTCTTGTCTATTCAGAAATATACGAGTTTTTAGCTATGAAACAGAAGCTTTCATTGATGTATATCTGGTAGTGGGAGAAGTGGGTAAGATGCAGGACCTGTAATTTTGTAAGGTTGAAGACAAAGAAACCAACAGTTAAGTCAAATGCATGACCTGTAATTTTGTATGTTTGAAGATTCATTTTGCATTGTGAAAAATGTCTGCTGTAATTTTGCCATGGTCTCATTTTGTAAAATTGTCTGTTGTAGTTTAGTCATGGTTTGGTTTATTTGTAGGGTGTAGTTACCCTGTCATCCTAATACACTTTAATGCATGGTTTCTTTTATTATTACCGATTATCTTTAATTTAATTGATCTTACACTGATCCTAACGCAAAACCTTTGGTAAGTATGTGCTGAAGGACATTTCTAACTATATGTTAATGGTAGGAAGTAAGGATGCCCGCTGCTGGTTCAAAGGGTGCGCCAAAAAACCCAGGAGAGTTGAAAGATGATACCGGACCTTCCCGTGAGGAAAAGCGGGTAACATGTTTTTCTTTTAATGCGTAAATTTGTTGTTTCCATATCCATGACCAATAACGTCTTTACATTAATGTGACTTTCCTTCAACAAATTTCCCCATGTATATTCAATAAGGTTCATGCTCACTGTGTCTAGAGTTGTTGTCTACCAGTGAATTATTCCTGTTATATACAACATTGTTCTAATTTGATACATGCACACACCCAGAACAGAGCTCTAATAACTCAATGCCTGCTATTTATTATTACATTGTTTTTATACCCCCTCCGCTGTAATCTTATGCCAAGGCATTTGAGTTTGTAGTTGATTTGATTCTAAATAGAATGGAATAGCAAGAAACGCTTCTGGTGGCTTATCTCAGATATGGTATATGAAACTTTAATGGAAAGCGTTAAATTTTTCGTCTCCTCATTCCATGACATTTTGAGTAGAAAAGGTCCGAAGACAGGAGCTCATCCTTTTCTTCCATATTATTAATTGGAACTTTTTTTAGAACTATTATTTTTTCAGATTTAGAATTGGCAAAATTACTTCTTATTAGTTATTGTCTTTCAATATGAATTTATATTTTTATCTGTAGATTATAGGTGACCCAACTATGCAACAGCAGGGTTAATCCTAATGTCATACATGTTTTTTCCTGAGATGGATCCCAAGTCTAGGCTCATCCAGAGACAGTATCTCACATACATAGTTGCAAGCAAATTTTGCTGCATGACCAACTACTTCATCTCAGTATGATGCATCTGATGTGCTTAAGACCCAATTTATAATACTTATAACTTATGTAACATGTAATAATATTTTCCTCTCTCATGCAGACTTTGTTGCGTGCTCTTTCAAGTCCACCTTTTGGAGATTTTCAGATTTGGTGGTCTCTTGCAGATTCAAAGTATGCTGGGACAGCATTGTTGGTGAAGAAGTGTTTACAACCAAAGAAGGTCTCTTTCTCTCTTGATAAATCAGGTATTCTTGTTTATCTTCTGTCAAATTAACTTGTTCACAGATATAACTTGAAGCAAATTGCTTTATTGTTCCAACGTTTTTATGTATCATTGAAGTTTAGTTTTTTATTTTCCCCATGGAGTGGGAGTAGCATGGAAATAGTACATTACTTTGTTTGTCTATGTATATACACTGTGGTAGCATATGGTATTATCATGATAAATAAGTAAAAACACATGGATGAGATTCGAGTAGTTGGAAGCTGTAGATAGGACTTTACTTTTGAACTTCTATATTTTGGTTGAAAGTATTGAAATTTTTTTATTTGGGTAAAATTATTCATGATAGTGGTGCTACCGATCTTATTGGGATAAGGTGTTGAGTAAAGTGCATGCTTGTATATGAAAGATAAGAATACTTTTCCCAATGTTGAGAATCTTGTTTCTATCATTGTGTATGACTATCGATATCATGACACAGCTTTTTTTCATTTGCGCATGGATTAATAGTTTATTTATAAACTTGTCGTCATTGTTAGCTTCAAAGCATGAACCAGATGGCCGGGTCATTTTAGCTGAATTTGAGACTTTTCGTTTATTGAATACTTATTCACCAAATAATGGTTGGAAAGAGGAGGAAAACGCATTCCAAAGGAGAAGAAAATGGGACAAAAGGATTTTAGAGTTTGTTATGCAGTGTTCGGAGAAGCCTCTTATATGGTGTGGTGATCTTAATGTAAGGTGAGTCTCTCTTTTATTCCTCTCCATGGCTAGCAAATGGGCCGGGGGAAGGGGAAGTATGATTGTTTGAAATTTATTAGCTTCAGTCTTTTCCTTTTCCTGTTTGTTGCTTCCTCTGGTTATTCATAAAATATCACACTGTTATTAGGGAACTTATGCTTCTTTTAAATTTGTCATATGCAGTCATGAAGAGATTGATGTGAGCCATCCTGACTTTTTCAGTGCTGCAAAGCTCAATGGCTACATTCCTCCGAATAAAGAGGTGTTAGTCTTGTTACTGAAACTCATCTAGACATAACCATGACTTTCATAGTTTCAAACTTCTCATTATTTTATACACTGTGACATACACAGTCTTGGTAAAATTGCAATTGAAAATAAAATTACTAAACAAGTTTAGCAAAAAAGAAAAAAAGGACAAGCTGCCGACACAAGTAGAAAAATTTGCTATGTTATAATATAAACAGCATTTTCAGGTTTGATCATCATCTTAATTAGTGTGCCACAGTCCATTGGAGCTAGTTCAAGAGTTGGTGGATGGTTTTAATTTTAGGAATAGAAGTACCGGTTTAAAAATCATTACAATTATCCAAGCCCAGGAGAGAGGAAGAGAGAGAGTGAGAGAGGAAAAGAGTAATAGTCATTTTCGTTGATGTAAATCGTCTTTTAATGCACTTGTTTGTTTTCCCCTCCTTTGTGGTTCTGTGTGATGTTCCTTTTCAAGTTAAAAAATTGGTGCATAATATACTTAATGCTATCAACTAAACAGTTTAATTTCCTAGATATTTCTAAATGTAGTTATGTCATATACTCCAATATGTTAATAAGATTGTTATACTTGATTTCTTGATGTGCAGGATTGTGGTCAGCCTGGATTTACCTTGTCTGAGAGGAAGCGATTTGGTGCCCTATTGAAAGAGTATGGAATTTTATTTGGAAACTTTTGCTTCCATGTACTATGATCAGGATATTGAAACAATGACCTATGAACTGATGTGTTTCCATTTTAAGTTAGATCAATTAGACTTCTTCTTCTTCTTCTTCTTCTTCTTCAACTCCTCTCTCTCTCTCTCTTCCAGTGTTGCAGGTCATCTAGTATGCTTATTTAGTTATTTTACCATTGCCATCTAACCTTGTATCTAATAGAAAACTGAGTTCCATATATCCTCGATGAAAGAGATATCAACTTCGAATTTTCTTGGTTTGTGTTTTAGGGGTAGGCTTTTAGATGCATATAGATTTCTACACAAGGAAAAGGACATGGATTGTGGCTTCTCATGGTCTGGGAATCCCATTGGAAAGTAAGTGAAAGATTGGTGCCAAAAATAATTGGATTCTTATAAGCTGAAACTAATGAATAATTCAGATTCTTGTAGTGGGGAAATGACTCACTAATCTTACGTTGGGATACGCTAATAGGTGGTTTGTTTTCTTACAGGTATCGAGGTAAAAGGATGAGAATAGACTACTTCGTAGTATCAGAAGAACTCAAAGATCGGATTGCTGAATGTGAAATGCGCGGACGAGGAATCGAGTTAGAAGGTTCGTCCGATTCCTTTCCTATAGTACTTTTTATTATACCATTCGAACACATTTACTTCTTTTACTTCCCAACTTGTAATCAAATACACTGCCGAGAAGGGCAATTATAATGACAAAATTGCTCTCTCAAAGGCGATGGAGGTAAAAGAACTGGAAATATATTTAATCATAAAATGTAAATATGCATTTTATTACTCTTTTATCTGTTAATGCTTCTACCAATACCTGATATCACTAAAAAATATTGCAGGCTTTTATGGGAGTGACCATTGCCCCGTTTCCTTTGAGCTTTCACCACAGGCTACTCCAGATTCTAATCAAGGATCGCTTTAAATGTAAAAGTTTTTCTTTGTAATGATGTTATTATATTCCTGCAACGACTCTGCTTACAAGATATTTTAATCGTAGCTCTTTATTATATAGTTTTTATTAATGGTTCTCTTTATGTTTTACTTGTGAGCTCCATCAGTATTTAATGGCAGATACAATGCCAACAATGCACAGGGAAAGTGAATAGAAAATAGATAACTGGCATACTGCCTAGGCCAACCTCCAGATCAAAAGAAGAGAGAAAGAGAATATGAGAATTTGCGTACTGTTATTTGTTGCTTTCTTTCTTTTTCTTCGTCCTTTTTAGTATAAAACTTTTTTTGATTGACGAGAAACAACAATTCAATCAAAAGGCACTAAAATATCTCGTAATAAACCATTATACTGAAACGAAGCTCTGATAATCGATTAAACTTTGTAACAAAATGAGAATTTAAATTAAAGATACATATGTTCCAATTGACTAAAAAAAAAAAAGTGTCTTAACCCAAATTAAATATACCTCACACATTTGATTTGTCATGGAGTATTCAAATCAACTGTATCTTGTGAAGCAACATTAAAAAATAATTCTTTGTAGTATATGAAGTTGCCCATCTGTTTGCACATGGATGTCGATATTTCAAATGAATATCAAATTTTCAACCAACCGGAAGTTATAGGAGGCATAGGCGGATTTGGGCGCATGAATACCTGCACGGCTGCACAAAATAAAAACCTTAATATATATGTACACTTATTTGACAATAATTGATTATATAAATATATCTTAAATGCATTATATATATATATATATATACACACACACAAAGCCAATCGTTATTATTTTATGAGAGGGGCGAGGCAATGGAACTAATCTAAGTGGGAGGAATGTAAGACATTGATGCTGAGATATGAGTACTAGCACAGCATTATATTTGGAAGCAACGAGATAGCCGACCTCAGGCATAGTCATATAATATTCACTAGTCAGCTTTGCATTAAAATAAGAGAGTGAAAATAAAACTTCCTGTGCTATGCTATATTAGCATATCCAAATAGTTAGTTATATGCATCAAAATGACGCTGCAACTCATCAACTAAGTCTCTTCTAACCTGAATCAAAGTATCTTGACCCATACCCATTAAATCGGCAACAGCTCAAAAACCACAATTTCCATCCAAATCAACATCTTTAACATGAAGTATATAAGGTCTCCACTCCAACAAAAATGAATCAAGGTAAGAAATATTTTTAGATCTTTTAACCTTAAACTTTTTTGGCTCATTTGATTGAGTAAATGCAATATTCAAAGACATGAAATGTACATGATGATTACCTTGTAGAGATTCTACATACTCAAACTTTGATGGATCTCGACAGGTAGACTTGTTTAATTTCATGGAGGATCGTCCTCGCACCTTAGTTTTAACCTTAAGCTCAACAGGAAAAGTTAATGTTGGATCTGCCAACTCTTTCAACTTTTTCAATAATTGTATCTTACTACAATCATCAACACCCTTACTACAATCATCAACACCATTAAATCGTTTCAATATCATTTCAAGTTCTGTTGTGCAACATAACACTTCTGTCGTGCAACATAACACTTCTGTCTTTTCTGGACCAGTGCAAACCACATCAAGTTTCCTCTAATGAGAATGTATAGATTTTAAAGGAATGGGTTGACTATCACATTTATATGATGCTATCTCATGTGCATATGGACAACTCTGTGTGTGTGTCGAACTATACATCCACAAGAAGAGACATCTAAACCAATATAATCGGCTCATTCGAATTCACCACACTACAAAAAAAGAGGTTTTATGATGGAGAAAATGTCATAATAGACAATTCATGACATTTAAAAAGCATCATTAATCTCAGCGTCAAAAACAATTTCTTGACGGTTTTAAAAGCGTCATAATTTTGAGTTGTGCTATTGGCACACCACCCACTGCTGAACTATTTATACACCACTTTTTAAATTATTTAGTATTCTTTTTTCCCTTTATCAAATTACTTAACAAGACATACAATTTTTATTAAAAAAATTCTTGTACAAAGCAAAACTAATAAAACCCCACTTTCCTTATTTCAAAACCCTAATGATATAGATTATTTCAAATCAATGAATGTTTACTATTTTTGTTTATATTTCTTTCAGATCTTGATCTCTTGTTTCCCATGTTTAGTATTTGTTAATTTTATTGTTTCACATATTTGTTTTATTTTCTTTTCAAATTCCAGATCCATATTTGCTATTTATTTTTTCTCTTTGGTTTATTTTTTAAGATCTTACAGGCATTCTATGATTTGTATCAATTATTTTATAGATTTTATTCCAGATATTCCAAAATTAGTTTAATGTTATTTACAAAAAAAAAAAAAAAAAAAAAAAAACCGAAATCGCAACAAAGAAAACCTAATCTCTGACAAAACGAAACTACACCAAAACCTTAACTCAATCGCTCAAAAAAAATTCAGACGATCAATATCACATTCACAATCTACCACCAACAATCCAATCGAAACAAGCCCTGCGAATGGATGTGCGAAAACTGTATATAGATTATAGATGAAGTGTATTTTTATTTTAACATTTTTGAAAAAAAAAAAACATGGGGTGTATTAAGTTTGAAATTAAAGGGTAATCCTAGAAATAAATCAAAAAAATTAAAAATCCATTTAATTTTATATAATTAAATCAAAATTTTAAAAAAAATGGGGTATAAATGTTTTAGTAGTGGGGGTGCCAATAACACCAATCCATAATTTTATGATGGATTGATATCATAAATTCTTGATGGTTTTTAAAAGTCATAAATGAACATCATTATTTTGACAATAGTAAACCATCATAAATTTACGATGGTTATAAACCATCAATTTGTTTTCTAATACAAACAATAAATTATCACTACAATCTATAATAAATAAATATTATATTTTATAAAATTGAAACTCAATATATTTATAAAAAATTAAAAAAAATAAAACTCAACAGAATAATTAAAACTCAATAAAATATGACAAAAAATAATCTGTAATAATCAATATTGTTAAAAATCAGCAAAAATTTCATTACATTTACTTTTGAACAACATAAATTATGCTACATCATTTTCTACTAACATAAATCAATGATATAATTGATGTGTGCATCTCCCTCTAATGTAGCTCATTAGAATAAGTTGTTTTTCTTCTAGATATTTTTTACTCCCACTTCTATTCCCCTGTGAATGCAGACCAAGCAACTAATCCGTAAAGATGACTTTAATTTTTCAATTTCGATATTTTTAAAATAAATATAAAATCCAAATACACTAAAATGAATATTTATTTTTTAATAAAAATTTTATCATATTTTTACTAAATAAAATGATAAATTTATATAAAACACAAAAAAAAAAAAAACATAAGAAATTATTTGTGCAATAGACTTGTTATTACTTAAAGAAAACAACATTAAAAACCCACAAAAAAGAGTTCAAAGACATAAAATATTTGAATTTCTAAACTTATCAATTTAAAATGGCAAGAAGAATGATATTACAAACCTAGAAATAAACTTTTCAAGATAGTTTTTTTTTTTTTTTTTTTTTTTTTTTTTTTTTTTTTTTTTTTTTTTCATATATTCATGTTATAATCTTGAATATAAAACAAATAATAATAATAATAACATGTTTGTTATATATATATATAAGGGTATAGTTGGATGGATATATATTTTTTTAATTATGATCAAGTTTGAATCTTTAATTATACAATATAGTTGGATGGATAATTATTATTATTATTATTATTATTATTTTGATGAAGTTGGATGAATACATTGGCATGCAATGAATGTGTATGTTTTAGAGTAGAAAAACCTTTAAGAGTATAGCTGTGCTCTTTTGTAGGTATGTTTTTCAGGTACAAACCTTTAGACATAATTTTCGTATGGTATTACTGATTGTCACTTTGTCGGTAGTGCTAGAAAACTGATTGCCACATGAGACAATTAGTGATCCTGCACGAAAATTGTGACCGTAAATCCCTAAGAATTCTTTTTTAAAAACTTTTGTAGTACCACATTCCACATATCTAATACTTTTTGTAAAAAACTGTTTATGTTTTTAAATTTAAAAAATGCTTTTTCAAAAAGTATTTTTGGCCTGTTTGGGATGACTTTTGGGAGACTTAAAAGAGCTTTTGGAGCTTATAAGTGGCTTTTGGAGTTGGATAACACATAAAAAGAGCTTTTCGAATTTAGAAGCTCTTTTAGAAGAAGCACCTCCCATCCAACTTCCATTAAAAGAGCTTATCAAGAAACACAGAAGCCAAAATTGAGTTTAATGAATTTAATGAGATTGACAATTGTATCCTACACCATGTTATCAAACCTTTCTCCCACAAACTTGATCCATCCAACTATCTCATTACAATTATAATAAATGATATATATAGTTTTTCTATTGTCAGTTCAAACTGATGTAAAATATTTCAATTCCTTGTATATTTTTTTTCAAATATTTTTTATTTAAATATATAGTCAAAAGGAAAAATTTCTTTGTAGTCCTCAACGTTTCACAAAATATCACTATATGATAGATATTTCTATGTTTGACTCGTGTGGTCCTTAAATTTTTAAAATACATAATTTTAGTCCTTGTAAGTAAACATTAGTCAAACTTAACAATTATAAGGGATTTTTTCTATATTGAATCAAATATCTTTATTTAAAATTATTAACTTAAAATAATAATATACTTACTAAAAGATTTTTGAATAAGATAAAAGATAAAAGGAAGGAAAGCGTTATGCATGAGAGAAAGTTAAGTTTCAACAAGATGATGAAACTTCTTGAACCAACACGCTGAGTATAAGGTGGAGAGAAGAGATGTTAAATGTCTTGAGTCTCAACCATAAATTTAACACCATGATTTTTCACAACCTAGCTCCATCAAAGTAATTTTTGATAATTGATGTTTTGAAAAAATCTTCTACCATTTATTTGTATTTGGCAAAGATAGAAAAAACATTAGATGTTTTGTTTATCTGAAAAAGGCATGAATATTTAGTAAAGTAGTCAACAAAAATTACGTAGTAGGAAAATTCATCTATTGATTTAATTTGGGAGGATCACCTTACATCGATGTATATCTAATCCAAAAGATTATGACTTGTGAGATATGATACACCAAATGACAAGCGATGACTTTTGTTACACAAACATGAATAAAAAATGACAAACAATGTGATTGACTCAATTCAAACAGCTTTATTTGATACAAGAAACAAAGAAAAAAAAAATTAGAGGATGGGTGACCAAGCCGGTTGTGCCATATATCAAGAGATGTTTTGACTCCAACATAAGCTTGCTTGACCATCATCATTGTCTCGGTTTTTTTTTTTTTTTTTTTTTTTTTTTTTTTTTTTTTTTACAATATTTATTAATTCGGGACCAAGTATATTTTTGAAAGTTTTCACCATCATCATTGTCTCTCTTAAGCTAGGTCACTTATAAACATTATTCCAATTCCACTCGCGAACGAGATGTGCCCTTGTAGTTAAATCCTTCACAACAAAATAAGATGAGGAAAATTTAATTGAAGTGCTATTGGAAATGCAAAATTTAGAAACATAAACTAAATTTTGCAGCACAGGGGAGAATATATAAAACATTAGATAATAAATCTTAAAAAACCATTAGATGATGAAAAAGAATTGGTGAGAAATTAATGCATTGAGATACACTGAAGATGCATTCATATATAGGGACATATTGAAAGAAGTTCATTGAAATATGAAGAAATTTCATAAACATCAATTGAAAGTACATACTTTGTAATTTACGAAAATGCTTTATTAAATATAAGGCTTTTAGGATGCATCCTCATAGTCTCATTAATATGCACAATCATCTCGTCCTAAAATGTTATTTCTTAGGTGTTTTATATGAATGCCCACAGGAAGTATTCAACATTTATATTATTTCTTTGTTTTCTTCATGCATGCCTGCTAAATCTAAAGTCGAAGCTTTAACAAAAACTTAGCTTTAAAGTCAAGTTATTGACTTATCATAAATTCATAACACATGTCAAGTTTTTAACCGTTAATAATCATATTGTAAAATTTTCTTTTCAATCATAATTGTAAATTATGAAAATACCCATGTGGCATCTTTTCTATTTTTATGTAAAAACACGTAAAACCTGTGAGAGAAAAAACGTGACATCTTAAATAAAACCGTGATATCTTGGAGAAAAATATGACATCATAAATAAAAACGTGATATCTTGGCCTTTTTCAAAATGTTAAATTACTAAAACATCCATCCAAAACATTGTTTTTAAATTTTTTTTGTATATAAAAGTACCGAAACATCCCCACTCTAAGAGCCTTCCCAAGGGCACTATTGTCGATGAAGCGCCATGCGATGCTGCCAATCAACACCATCTCCTATGTCGCTTGGACCCGAGCGAGGCCGTCTCTGACGAATGCAAAGTGGGAGAGATGAGAGGAGATAGGGTGGGGAAGTGTTTTTATATGGGATTATATGGGTAATTTCTCAAAACCATACTTATTAAACTTTCTTATCTGATTAAAAACAAATGTTTATTGTTCCCAGGGCTATTTCTAAAAAAAAATGGTGCCAGAAGCATAATTACATGCATAAATGAAGGATTGGACCCGTCAAACACCGCTAGCTGTTATTGAAACATATTCAAATTAACTATATAATGATTCATTTTCTTACAAAATCCAAATTACTTTGCATGAAAGTTTTGTGTTCATATGGGATATACATTACATACAGATACAGACCCTTATATGAATGATTATTATATGTTATACAAAACATCAACATGACAAGCAACCTTTTTACATCACTAGATAATAAATATACGATTCATCCATTATATATTAGTCTACTTAAGCATAAAAGATGAGTACTAAAAGACGGAGAGGAGGGAGGAGGCCACACCTGTTGTTTAAGGACTGCGGCGGCTGCACTAAAGAATAGAGGATTATATTTTGAAAAACAAAAAAGGGTTTATATATGTGAAACTTTAAAATGTTACCTTTTTAGCAAACAAGTTATTTTGCTCTTGCAATAACTTGTCCTGAAAATGAAAACAGTTAGGCAACCTCATCGAACAACATTGTATTAAGTTCACATTTGTCAGAATTCGACAATTTTAATATAATTTAGATTGATAAGTCCACAAGACAGCTTCTATAGTGCATATCAGGCTATATCAGATTCACACTGTTAAGCCTTACCTTCTTCTTAAGGTTTGAAATGGATTCAAACATGAGTTGGTTCTGCAATTGAAATCCAATTCAAATTGATTGATTGATTGCATATTTAACATATTAAATTACATTTCAGAAACTTTAAGTTACCTTTCTTGTCCTAATGTGTTTAAGAGCAGAATCAAGCTGCTGCTGCTCCAAACTTTGAAGTTCTTTGAGATTTAGAGAGTCAAGCTCTTCTCCCATGTAATGCCTGCTGCCATTACAAATGTATACATACTTCCGTTTCTTTCATTCTCTACGGATTAGAGAACTGGTTCGCATTCATGTCCATACCTTTGATTTCTTTGCGAAACCTCCACCTTAGCTTTCAGCTTTGCATCACTACAAAAAAGAAGACTTTTTGCCGTGGACAAATCCGCGGCAAAAAGTATTTTACCACGGATTTAAGGTGTTGCAAATACAGCCGTGGTAAATTTATTGGCCACAGATGTTGCTGTGGCAAAAGGTATTTTTCCACAGCAAATTACCCACGGCAAAAAGCGGTAGACTACCGCGGCAATTGGGTTGTTGCTTGTTTTTAATATTTACAATGTTAGTCAGTTTTGTTCTGATATTTTTAAAAAAAAAAAATTAAAAAAATATATCATAAATTAGATAAATAACCCACCA
The DNA here is from genome assembly GCA_030490815.1 of Acer saccharum. NCBI lineage: Eukaryota > Viridiplantae > Streptophyta > Magnoliopsida > Sapindales > Sapindaceae > Acer > Acer saccharum. The sequence goes on along the minus strand of CM059876.1, from coordinate 15,294,266 downwards.
ATATATAATATTTTTATTAAATGAAATTCATTAAAAAAAATTACAAATAACATTCTAAAAAAAATCCAAGTGAACACAATTACATTATTTTCACAATAATGTCCAAAACACTCATTCTTCAACCATCTACAATCACTCTTCTTCAAACATCTACGATCACCCTTCTTCAACCCTCGTAAACTGTAGTAATAATAATATTAATAATAATCATAATAATAAACACCAAACTTAACCATGCTCTGATAAACTAAAACTAAATAAGGAAAAATAAAATTCTGAACATGCTAATTTATTAAATTTTTCATTAATGAAAAACTTGTTATGCTCCAAATATTTATATACATTATACATGCTCCTATGCATAGAGTAAACATTATATCTCTCTACAGGCATTTGAGTATACAATAAGCATTTTTCAAAATCATTGTCTCGTTAGATGCATACGTCATTTGAGTTTATTCATCTACCACTCATCTACTTGTTATATCATTTAAAATTTGTAACTAACCAACATACACAGAGTACTAGAAATTAGTGTAATTACTAGAAAGATGATAGAAGCTAAGTAGTCTTGCAGAATCAGTTGAAAAGGATCTATACTCACTGATGCTTGTCTGTACATTGACAATCCCATGAAGGTTCAGCTGTACTCTGACCTTAACTTTTGTTGTCTCTGTGTTTCCTCATTGAGCTTATCAACATGACATGTAAAAAGAAGTAACATTTAACAAAGATGCAATCGTGTCGAAGATAAGTAATTTATATATTCGTATCACCCACCTGCTTCTCAAGTTCACCAGCCTGTGCATAAGACTTCCCCACCTGCTCTGCTCTGGCTGCTCTGCATCATCTATTGTCCCTTTTTTTCTAATTAACAACAGAAGAAACACTTCTAAGTTAATACATTAGGAACAAGCAACTCTCTGTTTTTCCAATAATAAAAAGTAAGCAACTCTCCAACGGTCCAACCAGTAAAACATGTGTTATATTTTTTAGTATACACACACCTGGAGTGATGACAAATCTCTATGCAAGGACCAAATACTATCTAATTTCTCCTGAACGAGTTTCTCCAGTTCTCCTTCACAGCTAAAACCTCATCTTTACTTTTCAACTCTCATGTTTTCTCATCAATATGAGATTCTTCAGCGAAAGTCAATAGTAATCAACATCAGTATAATAAATAAGCACGAACACATAATCCAAATTTTCTATCCAATGAAAAAACGAATTGCTAAAAACAAATCTTCCCCTAAAATAATCTACACAACCAGCATGAACACTTGTACAATTCAACAAGTGACCTTTATTAAGTTTTAACTTATAATAGACAAAAATGCATGATTTGGGGCCATCAGCCAATCCAATCCAATCATTACTAGAATATAGAGCACGTACACCAGTGCTAAATTTGATTTCAACTAATCAAGACTAATACAATTATGCTAATTTAAGTAGATATTTCATCTTCAATGATTACAAGAAGATTGAACTAAAAACCTTTTCAGATAAAAAATAAAACCAAATCCTATATTTTATAGCTTGACAATTAAACAAATACTTTAATTTCTTAACTTTATTCACTTCTATGAAAGTTATAAATAAATAAATAAATAAATATTTCAAATTTTGAGTAAACAAATTCTTCATTTAACTAAGCTTAATATAATAATCAAAATTTTAGGGTTTAAATTTTTACATATCTGATAAAACTAAACAGCTCCTTGTCTCAGCTTTCTCAGCAACCAAAAAATAAATTAAATTGAATTGAATTAATTTTTCTCTACTCTCACTCAACAATTTTCTCATTAACCAAACAGAAACACGAAAAATCACTGGACAAGAAACGCGTCCATACCTTAAGCGGTGGCAGAGGAATAGAAAGTCGACAGCAGAGGAAGAGAAAACTATTTTATTACTTGCCGTGGAGAAATCGAGAGGATTTATACAATCGCTTTTGGTGACGGACGAAGAAGAAGCCTCCATGGCCGCCATTCGATAAGCTTTGGAGGCTGATCAGTCGAAGGTAGAGATTGTAGGGACATTGTCGATAGTGAAGAGTAATGTTTAAAAAATAATGGTAAAAAAAAAAAATAAGAATAATAAAATCAAAAAAGGACTATATCCGTGGAGAATAACTGTTGCAAGCTGAGTACAGCTGTAAATATTAAAGATATATTTATTTTATTTAAATATTTTTATAATATTTACCGCAGATCCTTTACAGTGTATTTTAAATTTGCAACATTACTTGGCTGCCAAGCTATGACCAAGAGATCTCTTGATTAGTTTTCTTATTATCTTTAAAAAAAATCAAAACGTCCATCATGGACAAACATGAATTACCTCGTTAAAAATATGTCTAAATTGGGTAAATTCTAATAATGTATCTAACATATATGACTTCAACAAGTCAACAACTTCTTCAATGCAACCTTATGGTAAAATTTGTACTATTAATAACTCTATTTCGAGAACAAGGGAAGACCATTGACTTCAATAAAGAAAATGGTAAAGGGATAATTGTATAAACATGCCCTAACATTAGGTCTAATTGCACGTATATGCAACTTTTACCTATAATTATATTAACATCCCATACCGTTAGAGGTCAACGGTTAAAGTTAACCGTTGACTCTCTTGTCCATTGAAAAGGTCCAAAGTGCTCCTATTGTCCATTTATTAATTTTTATAATTATTTTATTTTTTTTAATAAAAAAATCCATACTTTTTTCTGAAAACAAATTCATCAATCTAAAATATTTTGGTTGGACCAAATTGATGGATTTTTAAAAATATAAGGACACGCTAGTGAAAAATGGAAAGACAGTTAAAAAAGTCATAAAACGCCAAAACATATGGATCAAAATGATAAAACCCCTATAATTTTTTTAATATGGATGTAGAAAGAAAAATGGGTGTATGAAGATATTTTATAGATGGCAATAGAGCCACCCTTTATTCAATATTAGTATTTGCAATCATCATATAAATAAACGATTAGAAATACTGGTTTTAATGGTTGTAAAGCAACGCCATTTTAATTTGTCATGTATATTCCAGAGTCTAGAAAAAAAAAAACTAAGGTACCATTTGGAACCATTTTTAAAAAATGGTTTTCTATTTTCAAAAATAAAAAACAACTTTAAAGTTGTTTGTTACATGTTTTATAAAATTATTTTTTAATACAAAAAACAACTTTTTGAAATGTATAAATAAAAAGTTAAAAATAACTTTTTATTATTTTTTACCATTTTCAAAAACATCATTTCATAATAAAACATAATTTTTCCCTTCAAATAACTACTTTACCCATTTTAAAAATACCAAACACTTTTACATCGTTTTCCGTTTTAGAAAATTACTTTTAAAAAAACACTACCCAACAAATTACAATTTTTAAAAACATCATTTTTAAAATATGATTTCCATTTTAAAAAATAGTTTCCAAAAACATCATTTTAAAAACGATACCAAATGCACCCTAAAATTGTCAAAGAGTATCATACTTGTTACAAGCCTATTAGAGCATATTACAAGAAATAAAATCCATATAGAAATTATGATGCATGAAGGATTATATCATCTTTGTTTTATGTAATCCTGTATATTGTCTAAACTTTCTGTTCTAAACTTTTGTTCATGATTTCCCGACTCATTGGAGAGGGCGAAAACCAATGAAAAATCTGAGTAAAGATGAAAATCAGTACATAGAGGAGGTTCATAATCATAATTTCCTTCTTATCAATAAAATCTTCAGGGCCATTGCTGCAAAGAAGTTATAATAATAATAATAAAACACTAGGAAGTTATTTGATAAGAAGTCGCGCAATTAATACCATAAGTAGCTCAGAGTTGACATCTGGTAGAGACAGGTAAACACAAGAATATGCAACCCGATGGTGTAGAAAAATGCAAATGTTCAAGTGTTTTGTAGCAGCAATTGTTTATTAAAACTCAATGATTTAGAATAAATTGAACTTTTCCAGTGGAAAGCAGAGCATAAATCACATGCAAGTCAAATGAGAAGCCAAATGGTAAAATGAAGTTTCCCCTAATTTACACTATTGGAATTGAAAAATGTTACCTAATGTTCACATGCATTTCTGTACACTACGAAAGAAAAACAAAACTGATTAGACAAGACAAAATTCAATATTTTATCTGATGTGCATATTGACAAAATTTTATAAAAAATGATCAGCTTCCTAAGGCATATTCGGCACTGCAAAATGCATTAAAAAAATACAGTATAACAGTTGTAATGAGAGAGGAAAATGAATGAGGGCAATACAAATTTGTAAATCAGATATACACTTTAATAGAAGAGAATATACTGGTAATGATGCACGAGTAGCACGAGTAGAAAGTTTGAGTTGAAAAAATCACGAATGTTTAATGATTATAATTATAGTTTGTGCACAAGTAAATAAAGTTAAATGTTGTTTGTAATTACCTTTATATATATATATATATATATATATATATATATAACCATAATAAAGCATTATAGTATGTCCATATGGATATTAATTTCCTTCGAAGTTTTCCTTGTGCCCAGATTTATAATAAACACATTCATGTCGCCTCTTTTCTTTCTTTTCTTTTTTTCTCTTTTGTTTGGAATAGAAACTGCAATAATGGTACCGATTAAAGAGATAAACAATCAAAAAGTGAACATGATGTCCACTTTGTTATATAAACTACAAGGGCCATCTCAAAAACTATAATGAGATGTGTAAAATTAAAGTTAACAATCAAAAATCAACATATGTCATGCAGTAGATAGAAACTAATAAAACAATACTTGCAAATAAACAAGGAGTGGAGATAGCATACCTCTAATTGTGTTGGTTCTTCTTTCAATTTTTGATTTTTTTCTAGAAGAATCGACACTATTCTGTCAAGTACTTATATATAATACATCAAAACACTATAAATTTTTGGATTTAATTGAATGCCTACAACAATCAAACTTTAATTAAAGATACATTAAAAAGTATTGTAAGACTCAAATAACATGGACATGGCAGTAGAGCACACCAAGATGAATAATGAGATGAAGAGAAAATTTTCATTCTCAAGCATTCATAGTAAACAATAAAGTCATCCATGTTGAACAAAGAATATCCTACTTGTCACAAGTTTATTAGAACCTATTACAAGAAATAAAATCCATATAGAAATTTTGATGTATGAATGATTACATCATCTTTGTTTTATGTAATCTTGTACATTGTCTAAACTTCCTGTTTATGATTTCCCGACTCATGGGAGAGAGCGAAAACTAGTGAAATATGAGTAAAGATGAAAATCAGTGCATTGGGGTGGTTCATAATTTCCTTCTCATCAATAAAATATTCGGAGTCATTACTGTAAAGAAGTTATAATAATAATAAAACACCAAAAAGTTATTTGATAAGAAGTTGCGCAAGTAGCTCAGAGTTGACATCTGGTAAAGACAGGTAAACACAAGAATATGTAACTCGATAGTGTAGAAAAAATGCAAATATTCGAGCATTCTATAGCAGCAATTCTTTATTAAAACTCAATGATGTAGAATAAACTAAACTTTTTCGGTGGAAAGCAAAGCATAAATCACATGTAAGTCAAATGGTAAAATGAAGTTTCCTCTAATGTATAACATCATAACTGAAAAATGTTACCTAATGTTTATATACATTTCTGTACACTATGAATGAAAAACAAAAATGATTAGGTAAGACAAAATTCAATATTTTATCTGATGTATTGACAAAATTTTATAAAAAAATGATCAACTTCCTAGGGCATATTCGGCACTACAAAATGCATTAAGAAAAAAAGATATAACAATTAAAAAGTAGAATCATGTGGGTAGCCTGTAGTAAGAAAGGAAAATGAACGGGGCAATAAAATTTTGTACATAAGACGTAAACTTTGACAGAAGAGAAGATACTCGTGATGAGGTACGAGTAGGACGTAAGGCCGAAGATGATATTAAAGTGATGCAAAATGAAGCTTCAAACATGCATTGTATTCATGGTACTTAAAAACCATATGAAAGAAGTGCACTTTGAAACACAACAAAAATTTTAGAAAATCTAAAATTAGTAATCAAATTATACTTGTTTCCAATAAGGAAGCGTCACTTGAAACTCAAATCTTATATCATTGATCTATTTCCTAATTGAAGGAAAATAAGCATTGTGAGTTCATGATATACAAATGTTAGCAACAAGTAAATAGAGCATATAATATTACATAATACACGCGTGCATACACCAAACAAAAAATATAAGCCTAAATGGGTTTAAAGATAAAAGACACATTCAAAACAAATATTTATACATTATAAAATAATAATCACAGACAGTATCTTAAAGTTTTAGCAATATGTATCAATATAAAACAAAATTGGTCTTTCTATAGGATTTATGGTCCTAATAACTAATGGTTTTAATATTAAGTTAATGTGAGATAAGTAAGTTATCAAATCAATTCTTAAATTAATGAATTAAAATCTTGAATTAATGAAGGATTAATTATCCAATATGCACATGCCGATATATTGGTTTGAGAAACTGTTTCTCAACATAACATTAATTTTATTAGAATTAATTGTTGCGTTAAACTAAATGTGAGAAACACTCGTCCTCTCTCCGACCTTTATATAAATTAGAATTCTCATTAGTTCTGATATACGAAATAACACACAAAAGTTTAAGGATAAAGGTTAAGGAAGAGAGAAACGATTGTTGTCAAAATGTCTTCTTCCATGGATCAAGGTACGTAAATTATTATCTTATAAAATTAACGTAATTATTTTATATGTGAAACAATATGTGATTCTATATCTTTCAATTAACATTAAGTATAAATTGTATAATTGTTTACACTTTCAACAACCTCATCCTCGTATTCTTGGACTTCGATTCAATATTAGAGTTAAAACTACTTTCAACATCCTTCGCATACCGGAAAGATCAAATAACAGTAATTATACGCTTGAAACAACCAAAAGAAACCAAGAGCATATCCAGGAATTATAAAAATCTGATACCTTTCTTGATCCTCTAGAAACTATTTTCTCTTGATAGTAACGAATTTTTCTATACAATATATATGTTATACTTTAATCCATTGACCATGATCTCAACAGGTCCAAATTATGCCACTAAAATATCTTTATTATATTGACACGAATACACTGGTTTTCACAAACCTATAGATACTAATTGACATGATGGCATGCATTTAATAAAACTTGGGAGTAAATAGGGCTTTCGAGACTTTAAAAAGTCAATGATCCAAACCTTTAATATATCATCCTTCAACTTTTGTATTAGTTTTTGTTGTTTATTAACATTTGCTGTAAGTTCTGCTATGTTGCCTTCAGTTGTCTCCAACAATGATGTTTTCTCAGAAAGTTTGACCTGAAAAAATAAAGAATGTTTAACGATTATAAATATAGTTGGTGCACAAGTAAATAAAGTTAAATGTTGTTTGTAACTACCTTAATATATATATATATCCAAAACAAAGCATTAAAGTATGTTCATATGGATATTAATTTCATTCGAAATTTTCCATATGCCCAAATTTATAATCAATACATGCATGTTGCTTCTTCTCTTTTTTTCTTTTTTTTCTCGTTTGTTTGGAATAGAAACTGCATTAATTGTATAGATTAAAAATATAAACAATCAAAAAGTGAACATGATGTCCACTTTGTCATACAAACTGCAAGGGCTACCTCAAAAACTACAATGGGATGTGCAAAATTAAAGTTAACAATAAAAAATCAACATATGTCATGCAGTAAACAGAAACTAATAAAACAATACTTTCAAAGAAACAAGAAGTGCAGATAGCATACATTTAATTGAGTTGGTTCATCTTTCAATTTTCGGTTTTTTTCTAGAAGAATCGACACCATTATGCCCAGTACCTATAACGTTTAAGCATTATACAGAATACACCAAAACACTATAAATTTTCAAATTTAATTGAATGCCTACAACAATCAAATTTTAATTAAAGATACACTAAAAAGTATTGTAGGACTCAAATAAACATGGGCATGGCAGCAGAGCACACCATGATGCATAATGAGATGAAGATAAAATTTTCATTCTCAAGCAGTCGTAGTAAACAATAAAGCCATCTATGTTGAACAATAAGTATCCTACTTGTCACAAGCTTATTAGAGCCTATTACAAGAAATAAAATCCATATAGAAATTTGCAAGAAGGATTACATCATCTATGTTTTATGTAATCATGTACATTGTCTAAACTTCCTGTTCATGATTCCTCGACTCATGGGAAAGAGCGAAAACCAGTGAAATATGAGTAAAGATGAAAATCAGTGCATTGGGGAGGTTCATAATTTCCTTCTCATCAATAAAATCTTCAGGACCATTGCTGTAAAGAAGTTATAATAATAATAAAACATCAAGAAGTTATTTGATAAGAAGTTGCGCAAGTAGCTCGGAGCTGACATCCGATGGAGACAGGTAAACACAAGAATATGCAACCCGATGGTATAGAAAAATGCAAATGTTTGAGCGTTCTGTAGTAGAAATTCTTTATTAAAACTCAATGATTTAGGATAAATTAAACTTTTTCGGTGGAAAGTAAAGCATAAATCACATGCAAGTCAAATGAGAAGTCAAATGGTAAAATGAAGTTTTCCCTAATGTACAACATCGGAACTAAAAAATTTTACCTAATGTTCACATACATTTCTGTACACTATAAATGAAAAACAAAAATGATTAGGCAAGACAAATTTCAATATTTTATCTAATGTGTTGAAAAAATTTTATAAAAAAATGATCAACTTCCTAGGGCATATTCGACACTACAAAATGCATTAAGAAAAAAGATATAACAGTTAAAAAGTAGAATCAGGTAGGTAACCTGTAATGAGAGAGTAAAATGAACGAGACAATAAAATTTTGTACATAAGACGTAAACTTTAACAGAAGAGAACATACCGGTAATGATGCAAGAGTATGACGTAAGACTGAAGATGATATTAAAGTGATGCATAATAGACTGAAGATGATATTAAAGTGATGCATAATAAAGCTTCAAACATGCATTGTATTCATGATACTAAAAAACCATATGAAAGAAGCGCACTTTAAAACACGACAAAATTTTTAAGAAATATAAAATTAGTAGTCAAATTATACTTGTTTCCAAGAAGGAAGCGTCACTTGAAACTCAAATCTTATATCATTGATCACTTACCTAATTGAAGGAAAACAAACATTGTGAGTTCATGATATACAAAGGTTAGCAACAAGTAAATAGAGCATGTAATATTACATAATACACGTGTGCATACATCAAACAACAAATATAATGGGTCAAACTTTTCAGATTGCAGTGAACATGTTCGATTTCACTTAGGTGTTTTGGATATTGATTATGCACTTGATTCTGAAAAGCCTAATGAGCCCACTGAAGAAACAAATATATTATAATATTAAATATATTTATATATTATTAATATTTATAATAATATATAATATATGATATATTAAATATTATTATATATAATATTTATATAAGATATATATAATATATTAAATATTATTATTATTATTATTATTATTATTATTATTATTATATATAATATCTTTTATATATTATTATATATGTAATAATACTTAATATATTATATTATTATTATATATAATAATAAAATAATATATATTATTAATATATATTTAATAATATATATTATATAACTTATTATTTAATTTATATATATATATATATATATATATATATATTATATAAAATATATACATAATATATATAATAATAACATATACAGTATTATATATTATATATATTATTAATATATATATATCATATATATTATTATTATATATATTAATATATATTAAGTTTGTAATTTTTTAAAGATTTAAGGGTAAAATGGTCTTTTTAAGACTTGTTCCATGCATGGGACAAGTCTGGCCTAGGGTCTTGGGTGAGACAGAATTTGGTGATTTTTGTCCCACCTTGTCCCATTCTGTCCATGTTAAAGTCACGCTAAACGTGGGACAGTGGGACAAGAAGAAACTATCCCACAGTGTCATATCTCGTCCCGCGTACCAAACGCACCCTCAAAGGCCATGTAGGTAAAAGAACCGAGAATATTTAATCATAAAATGTAAATATGCATTTTATTAATCTTTTATCTGTTATTAATGCTTCTACCAATACCTGATATCAGTATATCACTAAAAAAAATTGCAGGTTTTTATGGGAGTGACCATTGCCCAGTTTCCTTTGAGCTTTCACCGCAGGCCACTCCAGATTCTTATCAAAGATCGCTTTAAACGTATAAGTTTTTCTTTGTAATGATGTCATTATATTCCTTCAACAACTCTACTTACCAGATATTTTAATTGTAGCTCTTTATTAGATAGTTTTTATTAATGGTTCTCTTTATATTTTACTTGTGAGCTCCATCAGTATTCAGTGGCAGATACAATGCCAACAATGCACAGGGAAAGTGAATAGAAAATAGATACTGGCATACTGCCTAGGCCAGCCTCCAGATCAAAAGAAGAGAGAAAAAGAATATGAGATCGAATTTGCATATTGTTACTTGTTGCTTTCTTTCTTTCTCTTTTTGTCCTTTTTAGTATCAAAAAAAATATTTTTACGTGTTTTATTGAAGAAAGTATCAAAAAATATCTTTCAATATTTCTGGTTTTTTTTTTTTTAGAACATTGATGATTTTTTTCATTGAAATTTTCAAAAATTTCATTAAAACCGATATTTATTATTTTATTTTTTTGAAATATTGAAACCAATATTTACTGGTTTGTAATATACCCATTGATCACTTTTGAAGGGTTTTTTTTTAATCATCTATTAAATGAAGTTCTTTTTATTAAAGTACTTAGATGGTTAAGTTTTTGTTCAAAAATTAATATAAATGATCATGTGGTTGCTGATTTACAATTATAGTATCATTCATTAAATTATAGGGTATCAATATTGACACCCATAAATATGATAAGCACACATATATTTTAAAGGAAGTAAATAAACTATAAAAAGCATAAAGTAATCAATAAAAGTTATAAAACTTGGACTAAATAGGACTAAATATGAAACGTATGTAAATTAAATATTTTTAGTTTTACTTTCTAAAATATGTGGTTTGGTTTGGGTTGGTGAATTATTTCATGCAACCCCAAACCAAACCACCTTTAATCGGTTTGTCTGAACCGAACCAACCATTTTTTATTTTTATAATCAAACCAACATACCCAAACTTTATGGGTTGGGTTAGTCGGTTTAGTTCAGTTTGGCGGTTTTTTGCACATCCCTAATTGACACTCATAAAACTTATTAGTACAACTATATTTTATTAAAAAAAATTAATTACAAAAATATCTCAATAGAAATTTACCAATAATGACAAATTACTTTAATTAAAAATAAACTAAATATTATATACACTCATTAATTACACTTATATCTTCAACTATATTTTTTTATTAAAAAAAACTTACCTTTCAAAAAAAAAAAACTTATGATAAACCGTAATACATGATAAACCCTAATTTTTATAATAAATCCTAATTAAGCTCTAATTTTATTTCAAGTATCAAACTTTCTCATCATTACATGATTATCATATTGTTTTTGTATTTCTTTTATGTATAGTTATGAATTCTATCAATAAACAAAAAAAAAAAAAAAAATTTAACGATAGCAGTAGATATCAACAAAAAAAAAAAAAAAAATTGTTTAAGATAATCGTAGATATCAATAATTTTATTTCTTTTAAAGATAGATGTAAAATAAGAGAATTCTAGTTTGAAAATCTCTTAACCCCATATACGGTTCCACATATTCCCTTTTATAAGGCTCCTACATTCGAGATATTTCCAAAAGTAAATTGGACCATTATTAAAAGAGGATTTGGTTTCAAAAATAATATGGTTTTTTAATATAAATTGGGTGCGATAATAATTTAAGAGTGTTTATAAATAATATGTATTAAAATGAATATATTTATTTCAATAAGGGTACTATTGGCATTAGGATGGGTGTTTATAATAATATTTATTTTTTAAATTTTAGACATTGGTATACTTATAAAAATAGGTATACTAATAACTTTTATGGGTGTCAATATCCACACCCAAAAAAAAAAAAACTAAGGAGGGTGTATTCAATTAGGATTCTTGATGACATTTAAAGACATTTTTTAAATGACGGATTTTCATGGATTTCTACATACTTTTATAAATCCACATGGACTTTCATTGATGAGGAAATAGGGGTATATAGCACTTTTAAATTTTGAATTGTACAACTATCACACTTTAATAACTCTTGTTTTAATAGCACCAAAAATGGAATTTGGACAAAAATACCCCCAAGCTTCTTTTCTTTTCTCTTGTGTGTCCTTCACCTTCTTCTTCCTTTTTCCAAAACCTTCGTTTCGAGTTGACCTGCAAAACCACCAGGAAAACGTTCGTCGAGTGCCAATAATTGTAACCGAAGTGTTCGTTTTCATTTTTGAGTAGTGTAGAGAGAGAAACGAAGCAAAACCCAAACCGTCGCGAATCTTCATTGTCCGATCTATGACGATCCATCGCGAATCTGATGAAACCGATGGCACAAACAAACTTGGCATCGTTCGAACTTCCAGATCCAACTATTTCCAAAGTCAACCAGCGTCGTCGTCGGATCGTCACTGTCACCATTGATGGAGATTGAACAAAATAAGTCCCGAACAAACTTGAATTAAGTCTCGAAATGCATGAATAAGTCTCGAAAAAAATCATGAATAAGTCTCGAAACTGCAAATAAGTCTCGAATTTTTGAGAAAAAAAATAAAAAGGAAAAGAGTAAGTGGGGGTATTTTGGTCTCATCACCTATTTTGGTGCTATTAAAACAACACTTATTAAAGTGGTGCTACTATGTTGGTGATCAGTTATTCCCTGATGATACATATATACAATGTTAATTTCATATGATCATGCAATATTTGTTTTCCATTCTTTCTTTTAGATATACTAGTTTCATTGATCAGTGACAAGGATCAGTATGTCCCTCTAGCCTCTTAAATTTTGCTTCTTTCTATTATTGAAATCCCCATCATGTTACTCGTTGTTGGGTTGGAGATTGAAGTATGGAGATTGAAGAAGACAGTGGTGTTGTTGGGTTTTTTGTTGTTTTTTATTTGAGCAGAGAAGAAGTGAGAAGAAGCAACACATTTCTGTCGTGAGAGAGAGAGAGAGAGAGAGAGAGAGAGAGAGAGCAAAGTCCACCAAAATCTTTGGAGAGAAGGCCGGACATGTTATGGCATTTGATATTTATATCTCTCACCATCAAATCCACCAAAATCCATGACCTAAAAAAATCCTTTAAAATCTAGTCACAATTGAATATACTTTGATTTTTATAGATATTTTTAAACTTTAAATGTTCGAATTGAATACATCATGATTTATAAAGTCTTTAAACGTCCTTCAGAATCATAATTCAATACACCCCCCCTAAACTAAACTCTAATTAAAAGTTAGATCGTCTTTATATTGAAACGAATAATCTTTAAGTTAGCCGAATAAGCATGTCTAATTGTTTTAAGTTTGAACCAGTTATCTTAAAAAAGTGGACATTGAAAACTTATCTGGGACTGAGTGAACCAAACTTATGCTCTGTTTGGTAAGAAGGAAAAGGGAGAGGAAAGAAAGGGGTGGAGGGAAAAGGGAGAAGAAAATGAAAAAATGTATGTTTGGTATGGAGAGAAAAATGGAGGGAAAGGAAAAATGGAAGGAAAAAATGGCGTGTGGGGCCCACCATTTTGTTTCCTCCCAAAAGTGGGAGGAAAAGGGAAGGAAAGAAAGGGGAAAGAAATGGTGTGTGGGACCCACTAATTTTTAGGTAATTCAAATTACAATTTTATCCAAATTTTTTTAATATATTAAATATAATATAAGGGTAAAATAGTAAAATTGATAAAATGATATTTTCTTTCCTTCTTGTTTACCAAACAACACGAGGGAAAATCATTTTCCTTTCCCTCCCTCATGTTTTCTATCCCTCCAAATCTTTCCATCATTCCTATTTTCTTTCCTCCCTACCAAACGGAGCATTAATGGCAGGCGTGTTCACTAAATAAGTCATATTTAGATTAACTTTTGAAACTGGTTTATGTGTAAGATTTGAACCCTATCGAATCCATTTATCAAGTCATATAATCAAATACATTAATAAGTGGGCATATTTCGAATTACATATAATTACATTTAATATATATACCTTATACTGATAAACTTTTGCCAAAATGAAATTTTTAAGATACCTGGTTCAAGTACTGAAAATGTAAATTGGTAAATCTAATATGGTTTTAAAAAGCTGTTTGGATTTAATCAAGGTTGCACGCATCGGAAACTTTAAGCATCGTTGTATATCCAGGAGATCAACGGTGGTATGAGGATATGAAATCTGTTGTAATAGATATCAGTAACTTGACAGAGTTGAGTTCTCTCTGTTTTCATTTCCCTGAAGTTAGAGCTTCTCAAAATTTAAAAATTTAAGAATTCTCCAAACTGTATTTTTTAGCCTAGAAAACTTAAGAATTTATCATATGAAATTAAGTGTGTTAATAACTTAAGAGGGTTTATAAATAAATTGTATTAAAATAAAAATAGTAATGTTTATAGTAATGTTTTAATTTTAAATTTTAGTTATGGGTGTATTTATAAATATAGATATACATATTATATTTATAGGTGTCAATATCCGCACCCTAAATTATATTACAAATTAATTGTCATGTCAACTAAAAATAAAAGTTTTGAATTAAGTAGTGTTTCTCTTTTGATTTTTTGAAATCGAATTTGTAAATTTTGATACAAAGACATTGTAATATTTGAAAATGTAAAGATATTATGTATTTTTCATTTCAATAATTCTCTATGGGTTGTCAATCATTGCATTTGGTGCATGAGAATGATTGATCATTGGAAGTACCGTGTCTATGAATTTTTATCATTCTTTATTCAATTTAATGTGATAAAGAGTCTAAAGATATAAATGGGTAAAAAAAACATGGATATTAATGGTCCATACTTATGCACATCATCTCTTAGCAAAGATGATATATACATCATCTCTTAGCAAAATTGGTAATGCACCTCCCTTCCACTTAAATAGTGAGGGATTCAAATCCCACCATACGCATTTTTTAAGCATGTGTGAGGAATTTTCTTCTTGAATTGTGAGAGTAAATATCCAGACTATACATATAATGTTTGATCTCGACAGATCCCGACAATCTTATAGTAATGGTTCTTATAACACTTTAAAAATAAATAAATAAATAAATAAATAAAATTTCCATGCTTATAATGGGGCCAATTTGTTTTAAGTGTTACATGGAGAATAGAGATAGAATATAGGCGGGATGAATGAACATCGTTCAGTGTCTAGCCACGGTTAGGCTGTGGTAAACACTAAGGTATACTGCTACAATTATTGCCTGGTTTGTTAATTTTATTATTAAAGATAATAGTTTATATTATTGGTGAATGATAACTTTATGGGTTCAGCTATTATACAAGACAAGACTTGTATAGTTGTTGGGTTAGTTTATAGTAGTGTATTTTGATTTTAATCCAAAAGTCTATACAAATCAAGGATTTGAAAATAAAAATAAAAAGGATAATTACCAATTAGGTCCTGGACCTTTTTTTAAAATTCCAAGTTGTTTACGACTTTTACAAAAGTGACTAAATTGGTCCTCATATTTTTCTCAAGTGCCAAATTAGTCCCCCCTTTTAGAAGTGATCAAATTGGTCCCTCTAACGGTTTAACGGTGTTAAATATAATAGTTGACTTTAATAATTTTAGTTAAAGTACGTAAATACCCTTTATTTGCCATATTAGAGCAAAGTCGTTTTGTCTTTTGTACATTAAATTCACCATTATAATTACAACAAAATCTAAAAATATTATTAATGAAACGCCATTTGTACCCTTTTTAATTAAAATTTTCTAAAAAAATCTAAAAATATTTTACTAAACCAATGTTAATTATATTCTTATTTTATAAACAAAGTTACCTATCATTCCTGGTTTAGTCTTTTAACATTTTTATATAATTGTTTTTTTTTTTCTTTTGTTAATATTATATAAACACTGCAGTCAAAATTATTCAAAGTGTTAAAAGACAATAAAATAAACAAAAATATACATGTGTTAAAAATAAAAATAAAAAAATAATAAAAAATAAATAAATAACTGTGCATGTGTCCTTATTTTATTGTTTATGAGTAAAGTACAATTTTACCCCTACACAGTTAAAGTTGACTGACTTAACTTAGTTAGATAGACTAATTTGGCACTTGGGAAAAATGTAAAGACCAATTTGATCATTTTTGTGAAAGTCACAAGCAACTTGGAATTTTAAAATAAATAAAATAAAATAAAAAGTCCAAGACCTAATTGGTAATTATCTAAATAAAAATAAACTAACTTTCCCTCATATAACTACCTAACAACTATATGTATCCGGTATTGTAGTTAAATCCTAACTTTATTTTATATTATATTATATATGTATATATATATATATATATATATATATATAGTCTTTCTATTGTCAGTTCAAACAGATATAAAATATATCAGTTCCTTGCATATGGGACATTGGATTTAAAAGATGTTTTGACAAGTGCATGCAACAAAGTCAAAGCATTTAAATCCAATGGCTCACATGCAAGGAACTGATATATCTTATATCAGTTCAAACTGACAATAGAAAAAACTGTGTATATATATATATATATATATATATACGGTCCCGATCTAGTCAGTGCGTACTGATATAACTTCATGAGGATATTGAATGTGAGCCACTAGTTTTACATGCTTTGACTCATGTGTATATGCACTAGTCAAAGCATGTAAAACTAGTGGCTCACATTTAATATCCTCATGAAGTTATATCAGTGCGCACTGACTTGAAAATTTATATATATATATATATAGTGATTTTCCAATGCACACTTTAAGCACCTTTTAATGAAATTATATGAAATATATTGAATCTTAACTTGATTTTTTGTATGGATGGTTAAAACATTGAAATACATTTATGGAAAAAAAAAAAAATAATTTGGGTGCAATAACTAATTTTTCCGATTTTTTTGAAAATAAAACATTTAAAAATAGGGAAATATAAGAAAAAATAGTTCTCAAATCTAAAAAATTTCCAAATTTTTACCAAATGTGTATTTTAATTTGCTTAGGATGCATACAAAAAATCTCATCAAAAAACATTTAATTACATGCAATTTCATCAAAAGGTGCTTAGAGTGTGCATTGTAAAAGTCCTCATTAGAAAATTACTTTATACAGTCTTTCTATTATCAGTTCGTCCTGACAATAAATATATCAGGATGAAGAATATAGACCACATATTATGGAGAAGTTTGATAAGTGTATACACTTTGAGTCAAAGTATGTAAATCTAGTGGTCCACGTTCTTCGTCCTGATATATTTATTGCTATGACGAACTGATAATAGAAAATCTGTTACTTTATATATATATAGAATTATATGGTTGCTGGGTAAATTTATAGTCTTTAGATTTTAATATAAGGATATATATAAATTAAGGATTAAAAAATTAAAACAAATGTAACTATCTCTCTCGCATGATTGATCATTAAGTCGCTACTCACTAACGATACAAGAACTAAACCTTATATAATAATAAAGGTTTAACACACTAACAGTTTAACTGCAGTACAGTTGTATTGTTTCAAACAAAAAGAAAATATCCGTAGTACAGTTAAAAAAATATATAAAAAAAAATTTTCTTTTCTTTTTCTTTTTCTTAAAGAAGCTAGTGAGTCGTTATACTTATGAAGATAGAAATATTTAATCTTTTTATTTTTCAAACATTTGATTATTTAGTTTTCACTCCGGTAACTATATTGATACTATAAAAAATCATAATTTATATAATACCTTGCCATATTGGTATATTTTTCTGTTATGTATATTTTACAAGTTTTTGTGAAAAATATTCTTTTGTATCGTGGGAGTAGAATATTTCTCAGTTATGACTTATGAGAGTAAATATTCAAGTCACATGTAATTTTTGATCTCGTTAAATTTTGACATACACTTCATCTGCTCGTTCGCCGTCAGGTTTAAAAAATATATATTTAATTTATACCTCATTAGTTGGAATATAAGGTGAGATATCTAGCATTAAAAAAAAATAATAATAAAAATTAAAAAAATTAAAAATTTTTTTAAAAAAATCTAAGGCCAAGAGGGTGCATTAGGTTGGTTTCATGGGGTCAAACCAAAGTGGGAGCAGCGGAAAAAAAAAAGGGTAATAATATATAAACTTTTGATGAAGGGTATCAATTTAGTCCCTAATTTTTGACAAAACATCAAATTTTAAACATGTTTGTTTTTTTAGCACTATTGGTCTCTTACTTTTTATAAATATATCAAATGTTTCCTTTAACCCTTATTTTGACAGTCAAATATGACAAAATTTAAACCGATCATTTTTTTCCCTTGTATTTAACTATTGAATGAAAATGACACTTTTGCCCTCCAAACTTTTACAATTTGACAACTTTACCTATTGAGATTGACCAACAAAAAATTGACATGTATTATAAAACTTGTTTTTTTTTTTTTAAAAAAACAATCCTATAATTATATCAAAACTCTTACAAATAACATCAAAACATGTTTTAAAAAATGAAATTATTAAAGAGCTAATTATTAAAACAAAAGTTAATGAGTATCTTAAAAAAAAAATCTAAAAAGGTGGAGTCAACATCCTCCACCATCAACGATAAAGGTGGAGGCTTTGCCTCCACCAGAAATGAAGGGAGGAGGCATGCCTCCTCCTTGCCAATCATAGGGAGGAGGCCTCCAACCTTCGAATCGTAAGGAGGAGGAGTGGCCTCCTCCCTAAAAATCGGGGGAGGAGGCGTAACCTACTCCATAGATCTATGGTGGAGGCCTGCCTCCTCTTGGAAAAGTTAGGGAGGTCGCGGCCTCTTCCCCAGCTTTTCCGATGTAGGCATTGCCTCCACCTGCGCTTTTTTTTTTTTTTTTTTTTTTAAACTTTCGGTTTTTTAATTTATAATTTATAATTTTAAATTAATTTATTTTGTGATATTTTAATTTTATTGACACATGGCATTGTTGAAAGATAAAAATGCCCTTGGAAATGTTACATTTGATTAACAATTGATTAACAGATTGACCAATTTGATATATTTATGAACAGTAAAGGACCAATGGTATTAATAAAGCAAACGTTCAAAAATTTGATGTTTTATCAAATGTTAAGGACTAAGTTAATAATACCCCTTTATCGATTGATGGGTGGGCTCATGAGTCATAATGTCACATCAAGTCCAACCTCATCCATTTTGACTTCAATTTAATTATGACTTTCCTTTGAAATCAATCGTCTTTTTTTTTCTTGGGTTAATCGTATAAACATACTCTCTATTTATTTAATGAAGTAAATTTTCTAACAAATGTCCTATTCAAACACAAACATCTCAATTGGAATGTGTTTGGGGTATAGAAAGTCAATAGTGCCATTGGGTAAAAGAGAGAGATTATTTTTGTGGGTAAATTTCACAAACAACCATGAATTTAAGTGTAATTATACGAATATTCATTTTTTTCTAATAATTACATAAATAATATTTACTTAAAAAATTGAAAAAATCAAGTGTGTACTGATTTTTTCAATTTTTTGAGTAAATATTTTTAAATAATAAAAGAAAAGATAAATAAGTTTTCAAGGGTAGTTTAGTCATTTCGGGATACAAATGTAGTTAAAGGTTAAAGTTAACAAAAGTCAACTGACGATACGGTATATTTATGTAATTATTAGAAAAAAATATATATTTATACAATTACACATAAATTCAAGGTTGTTTGTGAAATTTACCCACCAAAATAACCTCTCCCTTTTAACCAATGGCACTATTGACTTTCCATACCCTAAGCACATTCCAATTGGGATGTTTGTGTTTGAATAGAGCATTTGTTTGAAAATTTGCTTTATTAGATAAATAGAAGGTATGTTTGTGTAATTAACTCTTTGCCAAGGACAAAGATCAACAAATTGGATCCATCGTATTATCGTAAGCGGTAAAAGTACATTTCTAAATTGAAGTTCGCGAGTTCAAGTCATATGATATTGATCCGGATATTAAATTTGTACTTCATAAAATGGAATAAGTTCTAGTTTCGAACCAAATTTTACTTAATTTTTTATAGGATGGTCCGGATGAAATGATGTTTTTGTTTGTTTGTGTTGACGGTGAAATTTGGATTGCCACGCACTCAACAATTAAATCAATTTAATATAAAGCAAGAAAATTAAGAACACATGCAAAAGACAAGTTTTACGTGGAAAACCCTTGAATGGGAAAAAACCACGGCGCCCCTGAGGGCAGAAGAATAATACTAGGTTTTCGTTGCTTCGTTACACACTCTAATCTCTCACAATTGCTCTCTTTTTTCTCTCTCTATTTCTGAACCCCCTCCTCGTGGGATAGGTGATTCTATTTATACATGTTTATTTAGGGTTTCCCCTTGTTGATTTGTATTAGGATCCTCTTCTGTTGCGGATTGGGTCTTCTTTCCTTTTTATGATTCCTTGTTGCTTCTGTGTTTATGCCGAGTCGGTTTGAGCCCAGTGTGCTGGTCCAGCGAGTACTTTTATTTTCTGGGCACTACTTATCTGGCGAGTGCACTTCTATATTCGGCGAGTAGGTTTTTCGTTTTGGCGACCATGTCTTTGACTTCCCTCTGGTCTAAGCTATTTTTTCGTCCTGATTGGTCAAACTTCTTCCCTTTACCCGGTCAATGAATGATGTAGCAACCTTTTGTTAGCTCCTTTGATGACGTGTCAGTTGGGCGAGTTTATACCTACAACAATACCCCCATAAATACTTCGAGCTGGGCTAATGACTTGTCCTTCCTACTTCGTTTGCCTCTGCGAGCAGTATTTATATTTATGTTTATGAGATTTCAACGCATTTTTGCAATAACTTCTCCTTTTAACCACGCGCTGTATTTATTAATTAATTCTTCCGGTGCACGCTTTCAATCTGAACCACATAACTTCTGGCGTCTCCACTTGCTTGACCGGTGAAGGGACGTTCTGACGGCTCGGTTTTCCCCAAGATGCCACATGTCACTTATTGGGTGGTGACCGTCGCGGTTTGGTAATAGTGGCTGTCATTCCCATTAAATACGCATCATTGTACTTGATTGCTCTTTTTTGAATTTCGAAACTCCCTCTTTTTAAGGCCCGATCGTCTCTCTTCTTTCTCTTTACTTGCTTCATCGTATTTTTATCAGAGCAAAAGAAAGAACAGCTGATCTCCTGCTTTCGTCTCTTTTATTTCTTCGAGAGCTAACTACAGTCCTTTTCTTGTGCCTTTTATTGTCGGTCGATTCACCGGATTTCGCCTCTTCTTGTTTCTCCGTGTCCCCTGATTTTTCCTGCACATCTTGCGAGTCTAGGGTTTTCTGGTGAGTTCTCATGGATCCCTCCTTGCGCTCTTTTCTTTTTAATAGGATGATGCAAGCTATGGAGCTTGGTGATAAGTGTACTGCGGACAAAATTGAATCTCTGATTCGCAACTTTCGTCCAGATTCTCCGGTCCCGATTTCTGTTGATATTCCATTTTTTGAGAATGCTTCTAATCCTGACATCTCTCCTCCACCTTTTGACAGTGATTCTCCAGAAATGACGAGATCTCCTAAAACTGCAAGTAGTAAACGACGCTCCACTAGGGCTCCTCGCGAATCTCTGCTGGATGTGCAGACGGTCGTTGATTCTGATGTTGAAGATCATCAGAGGGATAGGCTGCTTTTCCTCGTCTGCTCGCCCTTGTTCTTTTGACACGGAAGTAAATGTGGTCGGCGAGGGCGAACTTCGTAAATACAAGAGTCGTTTCGATATTCCAGACTCGGTGACTCTTGTGTTACCTGGCGACCGGGCTGTGTGGAATCCCCCTGAAAATGCGGTCGCCATTTATGGAGCTATGCTCAGTTGTGGGGTGACTCTCCCCCTTCAGCCTTTTATTGCCAGGTTTTTGGCGAAGGCTCAAATCGCACCGGCTCAGCTCGCCCCAAATAGTTACAGGATACTGATGTGCCTGTGTCTCATGTGGAAGCTGAAGGGTTACGGGCCTCCTACGCCTCGTGAGATCCGCCATTTTTATACTTTGAGACAGGCGGGCAATGGTGGCACATACTTTCTCCTTTCCTCGCCGGTGGAGAACTGGATTCCCGAGGGTGTGGTGAACCCTGGTCAGGTCGAGGTCTCCAGTGACGAGAAGAAGAAGGGTTTCATCTGGGGCTTCCCTACCTCAAATAAGAGGTGGAAAAACAGTTGGTTTTTTGCCAGCGGCGAGTGGGGTCGAAATGTACCTGCCCACAATCGCCACAATCTTTTGGCGAGGAAAGTTCCCAGGCATTTTACATCTCCTGAAGCCTGGTCGAAGGCGGCCCCTGTTTTGACGGATAGGGAGGTTTCTCATCTGGCCGCGGCGGCTGTTCTTCCTTTGGACTCGAGGGGTAGGTCTTTCCTCTTGGATGAGGAGAAGATGATTTCTTCTGAAATCTTTACTCGGCTTCACGCAAGGCTCCCTCGCTGTAAGTTTCACTCTGTTCTTCTTTTACTTTCTCGCCTGTTTTTATTCTCTTAGTTTGACACTTGGTTTTATTTTCCTTGCAGTGTGTGATTTTGACACCGTTTGCGATTTGCAAGCACGGGCGGTGAAGAATTCTGAGGCTGCCAGCAAGAGGCATGCTGCTGGTTTGGCTAAGGATGGAATTGCTAGTCCTGACGGTGATGATCACTCAGACGGCGGCGAAGAGGCTGGTGATGCTTCTAGGGGGGGTGCTGTGAATACTCCCGCTGCGACTGCAGCTGTTACCCCCAGCCGTAAAGGCAAAGAGAAAGCAGGTGCTTCAAGGGGGGTCGGCAGTGTTGACAAGAGGCGTGTTGAGTCAGGGCCATCGCCTGTTCGCCCGAAGGTTGTCGCGAGTACACCCGCTGCGGCTTCTACTCCTGCTGTGAGTACTGCTGCGACTGTTCCTGCTGCCACAGCCCTCAATCGTAAGGGAAAGGAGAAGGTGGGGGTTTCAGGCGTGGCTAGCGACATCCCTATTTTTGACGCGGATGTTCCTGAGACCCCCCTCGATCCCGCGAGTGACTTGGCTCCCAGAGCTAGGAATAAACGCCCTGCTGAAAGCGCTCCTGATCACTCAGCTCGACCTCCTAAACGGGCTTCGCGGGTAGTGCAGTTTGTTGTCTCTTCTGATGAGGAGGATGTTCAGGAGCCGGATGTCGCCGAGGCTCCTCCTGCCCAACCGGAGAGGTCTACTGAGGCGGAGAATGTGGCGGCTCCTCCCCCTGAGGGGGTTAATGAACAGACTCCCCCTGCTGCTCATTCTCAACCAGCTTCTCCTCGGCCAGCTTCTCCTGCAGTGGTTGTGGGCGAGCCAGGTGTCTCAGATCAACCTAGGCCATCTGGCCCATCTGAGTCGACTGATCAGCCAGGCCCATCACATCAGGCGGGGACCTCTGCTTCCGGTTCGGGCTCGGCCCGTGAAGTTCCTCCTACCGGACCGGTTGGAGCTGAAGAAGGGAGCGTGTCCCTTTTTGATTTTCCTGCCACTGAAATATGCTCCCACTTGGCTAATAATGATGTATATATCGGCGAAGGCTGGGGGCATGTTAAAAACAAGTCTTGCAACAAGAAGATGGAGTTTTTCTTCAACTGCCACTCCTTGGTAAGTTCTTCGCCGCAAATCTCTATGTATTTGTATTTTTTTATTCTTTTTTCTAACTTTGGCTGTCTTCTTCCTCAGATGATGTCTGAGATGGGCGATAGTTATAAATTCGGGATCAAAGCTTCTCGTGAAATTAAGCGCTTGCGCGAGCAGGCTTCTGTTTTGGCGGCCGAGAAGCTTTCCGCTGAAGAGTCCCACGCCCAACAATTCGCTCAGTTGAGAGAGTCCTCAGACGGTCATCTGTCTGCTCGGCTAGCCGCTGAAGAAAAACTTTCTGCTGCTGAGGAGGAAATTCGCTCGTTGAAAGAGCTCCTATCCTCGAGTCAAGAATCCTTCGCAGCGCGTTTGGAGGCTGAGCGGGTAGCCGAGGAGGCTAAGGAGAAGGCTGAACTGGAGGCGGTGGATTTACGTAACCAGCTATCTTCCCGCGATCTCATTTTTGAAAACCTGAAAGCAGTGCTGGAGGTTGAGTCTGTTGATCGCTTCAAGAGATCCCCTGCCTATGATGCGCTTTTGCTGCGCGAATTTGAGAAAGGCATGAGGCAGGCGAAGAAATTCTTTGCCATGAAGGATCATTCCAATGAGAAAGCTCTGAAGCGTTTTGACAAGTCCCTCTAGCAGCATATGGCCCACGGCGTGGACTCGATTAAAGATCAGATGAGACGATGGAAAGCCCACTGCCGTTATGACCGGACTGAGCCTCATCCTATGCATCTTGAGATTCCCAGTAAGCGTACTTTCAACACTTACTACTCGGGTCAGAAGGGCAGCTTTTCTGGCTCTGGTGCTGAGCCCGATTTGGGTCCCGTTGCTGGGAGAGATTATGAGCCCTTCATGCCAACGGAGGATGAGGCAGTCATTTGGCCTTCAGATGAGGAGATCGAAGACGAGGAAGATAGCGAGGGCCCTCCTGCAGCCGGTTGATTCTTCTGTTGTTTTGGAAGACTATAAATTTATTTTTTGTCCATTCATTTGTAAATAATACAAAGTTATGAATATATATATTTTTCTTCGTTCAGCTGCCTTTGCTGAGTTTTGGCTTTGGCTTGGTTTTCCACCAAGTGCTGTTTTAGCTTACTGTTGTTTTTCATTCAGCTGCCATTGCTGGGTTTTCGGCATACTTAGTATTCGCCAGGACGTATCCGACTATATACCAAGTTTTTATTGTGTTTTATAGCTATATTCAGCTGCCATTGCTGTATTTTGGCGTACTCAGTTTTTTGGCAGGTTTATTCGACCATGCCCTGAGTTTTTATCATGTTTTCATCTTTTATTCAGCTGCCGTTGCTGTATTTTGGCGTACTCAGTTTTTTCGCAGGTTTATTCGACCATGCCCTGAGTTTTTATTTCTCGCCAGTTATCGCTGCAGCGAGCATAAAGCTCGTTTTTATGTGATGTAGCTATGTGTGCTGGCGAATGCCTTTTGCGTTTGGCGAGTCAGAATCGAGAATCTCTTAGTAATAAATTACTCTTTATTGAATACTTCCTGCAACTTTATTAACATAGTCATAAAGAAAAAATGCTAAAACGAACAACTTCTCTAAGCTAAATAGAAAAATAGAAGGAATTCAAAAGAATCTAACTTGTCCCTTAAGGATAATATATCTTCAAGTACTGCGCATTGCATGGACGGGGTAACTCGCCAAATCCTTCTCGAGTAATGCGATATGCCCCATGGCCAACTATCCCCGTAATCTTATAAGGCCCTTCCCATTTGTCTGCGAGTGATCCTGCAGCCTTGTCTCTTGTTCCCGGATTCACCCTCTTCAGTACTAAATCACCAAGTGTGAACCTCCTTTCACGCACATGCGAGTTGTAATATCTAGCTACCCTCTGTTGGTACGCTGCATTCCTTATTTGTGCTCGCTCTCTTCTTTCTTCTAACTCATCTAGGCCGCACTTTAGCATATCAACGTTGATTTCTGGCTGAAAGAGTTGTACCCTTGGTGAAGAGAACGATGTTTCCACGGGAATAACAGCTTCTGCTCCGTAAGCCATGGAATACGGGGTTTCGCCTGTTGAACCCCTTTCCGTTGTGCGATATGCCCAGAGCACTTGCGGTAACTTATCCGCCCAGCTCCCCTTTTTGGTTGCTAACTTAGCTTTCAGGTTGTGCTTGATGATTTTGTTCACTGCTTCAGTTTGGCCATTCGTCTGTGGATGTGCTGGAGAAGCGTAGTAGTTGTTGATGCCATACTTATCACACAGTTCCCTGAATTTCCTGCCATCAAATTGGGTCCCATTGTCTGTGATGATGGTGTTTGGTATCCCGAATCTGTACAAGATATTTTTCTTCACAAAGCTAATGGTGTTTGCTTCTGTTATATGCACCAATGGCTCGGCTTCTACCCATTTGTAAAATAATCCACAGCTACTATGGCATGCTTTGCTCCTCCAGTTGCTGTTGGCATTGGGCCGATCAAGTCTATTCCCCACATGGCAAATGGCCAAGGCGAGGTAATACTTTGCAGGAGCTCAGGTGGTTGTCGGATGTTATTGGCGATTTTCTGACATGCTTCACATCTCGCTGCCACCCTTTTGGAGTCGGCGAACAGGGTTGGCCAGTAAAAACCCTGTCTCAATGTTTTGTGGGCTAGGCTGGCACCCCCAGCATGGTTCCCACAATTTCCACTGTGTATGCTTCTTAGGATACCTTCTGCTTCTTCAGGCCCGACACATCTCTGCAGTGCCCTCGAGTATCCTCTCTTGTATAGTTCTCCATTGAGTACCGAGTATCTTGTTGCTCTGTATTTTAGCCGCTTTGCTTCCAGTGGGTCACTTGGAAGTATATCGTTGATGAGATACTCTTTAATTGGCGTGATCCAGCTGTCCCTCTCGCCAAAGACTGCCCCGACTTCCTTTGTTTTAACTATACTCGGCTGCAACAGGCGGATCATAGAGATATTGTTGGGCCAAATGTTGATCGTGGCAGATGCCAGTTTGGCTAAGGCGTCGGCCTTTTCATTTTCTTCTCTGGGGACGTGAACAATTCTATACTCTTTGAATCTTTCTAACAGTTCCCTTGCTAATTCCAGGTAAGTGATCATGCTTTCTTCTCTCGCCTGGTATTCATCCAGTACCTGATTGACAACAACTTGAGAGTCGCTGAAAATTTCCACCTCATCTGCACCTAAGATTGTGCTAATCTTTAAACCTGCTATAAGTGCCTCGTACTCAGCTTGATTGTTGGTGGCTTTGAAGTCAAAACGCAAGGCACATTCGACTGAGTCTCCTTCCGGTGTTATCAGCACTATACCTGCCCCGCTGCCGTGCATGTTTGATGAGCCATCAACGCGAAGTTGCCATTTGAATATTTTCTTATTTTGCTCCACCATCATTCTCGCCACCTCTACGCTTGGTTCAGTGAACTCTGCTACGAAGTCTGCCACTGCCTGGGCTTTAATTGCTGTCCTTGGGAGGTATTCTACATCGAATTCACTTAATTCGATCGCCCACTTTGTTAACCGACCGGATACCTCTGGTTTCTGCAGGATTAACTTCAGTGGGCAGTTGGTGTATACCCTGATTCTATGAGCCTGGAAATATGGTCTTAGCTTCCTTGCTGCTGTTATTAGGGCGAGTGCCATTTTTCTGCCGGCGAGTACCTTGTTTCGGCTGGTAACAGTGCCTTGCTGGTGTAGTATACTGGCTTTTGGATTCCATCTTCCTGTCGTACTAGCACGGAACTTGTGGCTGCTTCAGAAACGGATAAGTACATGTACAATGTCTCGGCTGTTTCTGGCTTTGATAGCAATGGTGCCCGTCCAAGGTAGTCTTTCAAGGCCTGGAAGGCTTTTTCGCAATCCTCATTCCATTCGATCCCTTTTCCCTTCTTTAAAGCTTTGAAAAATGGTAGGCATCGGTCTGTTGATTTGGCTATGAATCTGCTCAGCGATACTAGGCACCCTGTGAGTTTTTGGACATCTTTCAGAGTCTTTGGCGAGACCATTCTTGCTAGTGCTTGGATTTTTTCAGGGTTCACCTCTATTCCTCTTTGGTTCACCTGATATCCGAGAAACCTCCCAGATGGTACGCCGAATACACATTTTGCCGGATTCAACTTCATTCCATACTTGACCAGTACGTCGAACGTTTCCCTCAGGTCATTTGCATGTTTATCTGCGGTAATACTCTTTGTCAGCATATCATCAACATAAACCTCCATATTTCTCCCTATCTGTCTGGCGAACATCTTGTTGACCAAGCGCTGATAAGTTGCCCCAGCGTTCTTCAGGCCGAATGGCATGACCCTGTAACAATACAACCCCTGATCTGTGGTGAATGCCGTTTTCTCTTCGTCAGGCCTGTGCATCTTTATCTGGTTATACCCTGAATATGCATCCATGAAACTCAACGTCTCATATCCGGCTGTTGCATCTACTAACTGGTCAATCCTTGGTAATGGGAAGCTGTCCTTGGGGCAAGCTTTGTTCAGGTCGGTGAAGTCGACGCACATCCTCCATTGATTGTTCTTCTTTTTCACTAAGACTACATTCGCCACCCATTCCGGGTACTTAACTTCTCTAATTGACCCTGCGGCGAGCAATTTTGACACTTCCTCTTTAATCGCTGCACTCCTTTCCGGGTTGAAGCTTCTCCTTTTCTGTACTACCGGTTTGCATTTCTCATTCACAGCCAGATTGTGGGAAATTGTGCTTCTATCAATCCCTGGCATGTCTTCGTGGCACCAAGCGAAAATCCCCCTATATTCTTTCAACAAGTTCGTCACATCTTTCTTAACCTGCTCAGTCAAACTCGCTCCAATTTTTACTGTTTTATCTGGTTCCGCTTCATCTAGAATAATCGACTCAGTCGGTTCTTCCTTTTCTCTGCTTGTTTTGTCTCTTGGATCTAGTTCGAAGTTTTCCGGATTATCCTCCTGCGTCTCTGTGTCTACTTCGAATATGTTCAAAGTTTCCATCCCTGTTTTATCTTTGAAGATTGACAAGTTGGCGCGGCGAGCCATCTCCTGCGACCCCTTCAATTCTCCGACGCCGAATTCTGTAGGGAACTTTATTTTCAGTGCATGGGTTGAGGTTACAGCTCGAGCTTTGTTAAGAAACGGTCGGCCAAGTAGTGCATTATACGGCCAATTATGGATGTCAACCACGACAAAGTCTAACAGGATTGTTCGCCGCACGGTGCTGTTCCAAATCTTACCGGTAGTTTCACTGTTCCTAACGACCTAACCTCTGCGCCACCAAATCCTTTTAACGGTACATGGAACGGTTCAAGATCTTTCCGGTCCAGCCGTAACTCATCATACACTCTGGCACTTAAAATATCAGCCGAACTCCCATTGTCAATCATCACTCGAAGGACATCCCTATGGGCTATTCGAACTCCCACGACTATTGCATCATTAGGTTTTGCATCAATCCCGTCTGAGTCTTCTGCTGTAAACGTTATGGGATCATGTCCTTCTCTCCCCTTCTTGGGGTTTCTCTGCACAGAATTGACTTCCATGCTTCTGCCTTCATACATCACTTCTCGAACTTCCGACATCCTTTCTCGATTGCTCCTCCCAGTGTGAGGTCCGCCGAAAATAGTGTTTATGGCTGCGTTAGGACTGTTCCTCCTTGGACTCTGCCTATCTTGCCCGTTTCCTTGGCGGCTATCTTGGCGACCCCGGTGCTTGTCCCCTTTCAAGGCAAAGTCTTTCAGGTGCCCATCTCTGATCAGGCTTTCGATGTGATCGCGCAATTGGAAACACTTTGAAGTTTCATGTCCATGATCTTTATGGAATCGACAGTACTTGGTTGTATCTCTCCTTGCATTCGCTGATTGCTGTCGGGGGTATTTGGCGAGTCCCTTGTCTTCTACCACAGATAATATCTCCTCCTGGTCGCCATTTAAAGGGGTGTAATGGTTGTACTTTCCTCGAAACTTATTGGCCCGAGTGTTTCCCCTGCTCTCTCTTGAGTATCCTTTTTGGCCCTTCTCATCCTTCTGGCGATCACGTGATTGCATCTTTTTGTCGTCCTTATGGTCTGTTTTCAAGTTAGGCTTGTGCCCATGCACATAGCTACCCCCTTGTGCTACTTCTTCCTCCTCTGCCAGTGCATAATCGCCAGCTATTTCCATCATCTCTTCGTAAGTTTTAGGTCTATCCCTTCGCAGGTCAAAAGATAATCGTCCACTCTGTAACCCATTGGTGAAAGCGGCGATTACAGCTACATCACTGGCATCCTCAATTTGAGCTACTTCCTTCCCAAACCTGGCTAGATACTTCTTGATTGATTCGTTATGTTCCTGTTTCAAGTTCGATAGATGGGCGAGTGACTTTCTTCTTTGGACACTTCCCATGAACTGTCTTATGAATGCCTTGCTGAGGTTTGAGAAGCTGCTTATGGTTCCGGGTGGAAGCCTTCCGAACCATCTAGAGGCGAGGTCGCCGAATGTTTGCGGGAAGGTGAGACACAGCAAACCGTCATTGGATGAATACTGGGCCATGATATTGCGGAATCGGCGAACATGCTCTTTTGGATCCCTGTTCTCCTTGTACTGCTCAATAGTTGGCATTCTAAACCTGTCTGGAAATTGGGTGCGAGCAATAGCTTCAACGAATGGGCTATCTGACTCATCATCCGAGGATACATTACGTCCATACCTTCGTGCCATTGCTGAAACCTTTCTTGAAAGCTCTTGTAAGGTGACATCTCGCTGACCAGTTGGTTCTCCTGCTGGATCGAGCCTACTCTTGATTGTCATTCTACCATGATTGCCTCTCTCATCTGGGCTTCTCCGATCTTCAGTGCTCTTGGATCTTCTCCGCTTCGTTCTTTTAGATCGCAATTCCCTTCGCGGACGAGGACTCTTGTCCTCAGATGAGATGGACCGGTGTCTCCGTCGGTTTCGCTGGTATGTGCCGCTGGAATTGACCCCATGTGCTCGCACCTGATCTCGTTCCTCCCTGGACTCTTCATTCATCACACCCTTTCCCTTCCTCTGTTTTCTCCCCTCGAAATCCTCAATGTGGTCTTGGGGGGTCTCCTCGGTGGATTGTCTTGCTTGAGTGTCGGGAACTGTGATATGAACTTCTGACCGCAGCCTTCCGGGTGGATGGGTTCCAGGGGTGGTTAACTCGTAAGGAGATGAGACTCCTAACCCTATGGGAAGCGAAAGTCCTATTTTGCTGGCTTCGCTGATTAGGTTTACCAATGCGGCTTGGAAGTGCTGCAAAATCCCGGGATCCGCCGCCCTAGTTCCTGGTGTTGCTGCTGACTGCTCCCCAACTGTCACTGCCCTGTCTCCCATTGGCGCAGCTGGTTCAACAACTAAATCTCCACTGGAGTTACCATCTCTGTCGCTGTCGTTGTTCATGCTGTCTGACTTCGCAAGGGTCCCTCGAAGTTTTTCGTTCAAAATCCCCTCCTTCTAGCGCCAATTGTTGACGGTGAAATTTGGATTGCCACGCACTCAACAATTAAATCAATTTAATATAAAGCAAGAAAATTAAGAACACATGCAAAAGACAAGTTTTACGTGGAAAACCCTTGAATGGGAAAAAACCACGGCGCCCCTGAGGGCAGAAGAATAATACTAGGTTTTCGTTGCTTCGTTACACACTCTAATCTCTCACAATTGCTCTCTTTTTTCTCTCTCTATTTCTGAACCCCCTCCTCGTGGGATAGGTGATTCTATTTATACATGTTTATTTAGGGTTTCCCCTTGTTGATTTGTATTAGGATCCTCTTCTGTTGCGGATTGGGTCTTCTTTCCTTTTTATGATTCCTTGTTGCTTCTGTGTTTATGCCGAGTCGGTTTGAGCCCAGTGTGCTGGTCCAGCGAGTACTTTTATTTCTGGGCACTACTTATCTGGCGAGTGCACTTCTATATTCGGCGAGTAGGTTTTTCGTTTTGGCGACCATGTCTTTGACTTCCCTCTGGTCTAAGCTATTTTTTCGTCCTGATTGGTCAAACTTCTTCCCTTTACCCGGTCAATGAATGACGTAGCAACCTTTTGTTAGCTCCTTTGATGACGTGTCAGTTGAGCGAGTTTATACCTACAACAGTTTGTATGAGAGAAAAATATTTAAATATTGATTATTTATATATATATATTGATCTTTCCTCAGTACGAATTTATTTTATTTATATCAATTTCATAATTATCAACCATTAAATTCACATATTTTAACTTAGTCAAATCTTCTTAAATTTAATCAATGGCTTAAAAATCTCGTTCTAATCTTAAAAGTTCAATTCGATTATCAGAAGAGAAAAACTATATATATATGTTTAATTATCACTAAATTATAAAAAGTTCAAGTAAAACCTTGACCTTTGAACTCTGTAATCTAGAATTTAAGTGAAAACTCATTTGCCATTAAATTTTTGTCTAAATTGTTTTTAAATAAAATAAAATAAAATAAAAAATCAAACAATGATATTATTCAAAAAAGAAAAAAAGAAAAAAAAAAAAACAATGATAGAACGGTTTCTTGTCTAGAACTCAAATATAGAAGGTTGTTTTGTGAGAACTCAGATATAGAAAGTCGTTTTGTGAGAATTCAAATATAGAAGGTTGTTTTGTAAGAAAATCATTAATATAGTGGAATATATAGTGGAATATGATCCTGATCACTAAAATTATGACGATGATAACCAGTACTCCAGTAGTATGTATTTTTCATACTACATAACATTATTTTTTATTTATTTTTATTGAAACATTACAATAATTCGGTATTTGAAAGTGAGAAATAGATTGGAACCCTGAACCCACAACTCCTTAGTGTAGATGTATTGGTGTAGGTGTAAAAGGTAAACTACAAAGTCAATCTCATACTGTCTCATACTGTATAACATTATATTATTCGGAAAAAAAAAAATGCAGTTGAGCTGACATTAACATTATATCAAAATGTCCGGTATACAAAAAATTCAATTCAAAATGGTCGTGAAAAGTGCAATAGAAATAATCATTCTGTGTGAAAACTACTGTAGCAACCACTCATTTGACCAGATATATATATATATATATATAGTCTTTCTATTATCAGCTCGTCCTGATAATAAATATATCAGAACAAAGAATGTGGACCACGGATTATGGAGAAGTTTTGACAAGTGCATACACTTTGAGTTAAAGTATGTAAATCTAGTGGTCTAAATTTTTCATCCTGATATATTTATTGTCAGGACGAACTGATAATTAGAAAATCTGTATATATATATATATATATATATATATATATATGAAGTTATTAAATATTCTTAGGAATTCCTTGTCAAATGAATTAATTCACTTTAAGGGCGCTTTTAATTCCTTTGCTAAGGAATTCATTTCCGACCAAAATATTTAATATATTTTATTTAATTAATTTTTAGATTTATGCTATTAAAATAATATTTATTTTTATTTTTATTTAGCATTTTATTTATAATTTAATTTAATTTAAATTTAAATTTAACTTTTTATCTCTACTTTAGAAAGATGGATTAATCCCGGTACACTAATTTTTCATCTAATGATCATTTTGATAGAGTCTGAACAAATTGGTGACCATTAGGGTAATTTTCCCATGAAATGACTATTTCCGTCACACTTTTCACCTAAAACAATCATGAGAGTTTCTTTTGACAATCCAATTTTTTCTTTTTACACTTCTTTTCTAAAAGTACTCCATTCTCAAAATTTAAATTTTAAAAAATTCTAAAGACACTTCATTTTGTTACAAGATTATCCTTTTTATCTTTTTGAATTAAATTATTAAAAAAAGAAATTATATCTCCTAAGTCATTAGATTAATTATTACATATTAAATATTCTCTCCTAAATTTTTAATTACCATATTAAACTCTCTTTCCTCCAATACATATCTCTAATTTCCTATCTCCATTCTTTCTCAAACAAGAATAATAGTTAAGAAAAAAAAAAAAAAAAAAAAAAACTTACTAATAAGCTTGATTTTTAGGAACCATATGTATAATGTATGTATATACTAAAAAAAACTCAAAAAACAAGTACTTTTTTTTTTTTTTAATCGAAATATGAAAATATTTTTTGTTACTCTTGTAGGTATGTGATTACCTAGAGAATTTTAATTCTTTCATTAGACTTAGAAATTCTAAGTTTAATCGAATCCAGTTGAAACAATTCAAACTTTTGTTTTTCTTTCGAAAATTGACTTTTTATATATATATATATATATATGTGTGTGTGTGTGTGTGTGTGTTACCGTTAGTAAAAAACTAAAATATTCATAATTTTTTTTTAACTATTAATCAAAGATTGATCAAAAAGTATGGAAATATGATTTATTTATTTTTTTCAAAAATGGAGAGAGATTAATTAAGAGAGAGTGTTTAATATGGTAATAACATATTTAGAAGAGAGAGTATAATACATAATATTTAATCTAATGATTTAAGAGAGAGAATTTTTTTTTTTAATAATTTAATTATCTTGGAGTGTCTTTAATTTTTTATTTTTTTTTTTGTCTTGTTTAGTAATTTTAATTTAGGTTAAAATTGTCATTAATAAAAAAAAATAAAAATTGGAGTGTGAATAGATAATTTGTGGATTGTAAGGAGAAGCTCTCAACAATCATTTTAAATCGAATTTCACGTTTAATGACCATTTAGATAGCGTATGACTAAATAGGTGGCCACTCTATAGATTAATTTTCCCATAAAAAATCATAGTAAGAAGGCATTGGAGCGAAATCTCGTTGGTGTCTTTGGAAGTGGAAATAGGGGGAAATAACACTCTTTTTATATGGACTTTTAAGAGTAACACTAGTTTAATAAGTTCAGTTTAAATGACATAAATAGACAAAAATACATTAATCTCCTTCTTTGATTACGTTTTTGCCATTTTTAGGGCAATTGATTGGTCCTCCATCAATGGAGACGGAGGAGGTCTGTTTGACTTTCATTGAAGGTCGAAACGAAGGTCAATGAAGAAGATGAACAAAAAAAAAAATTTTGAAAAATTTCATTTTTACCAAATAAGTCTTGGAAATTGCAAATATATCTAATAAGTCTAAGAAACTACAAAATAAGTCTCATAAATACAAAAAAGTATCGAAAACACCAAAACAAGTCTCAGAAAAAAAAAATACGAAACTTATTTTTGTGAGTGTGTTTTAAGGGTATTTTTGTCGGATCCATACTTTAGATACTATTTAAACTTAAGTTATTAAGTTGGTAATAGTCTTAAAACTCACTCTTTAAAAAGTGTTATTAACTTTTTGAACCCCTTTCTGAACCTTTCCATCTTTAAAAGAGAATCGCATTTTTTTCTTCAATAAAAAAATGGGAGCCTGATTACTTTCGTTGTTTTGTTGAAATTACGATCCTACCATTATAGAAGTTGGCCTCTGTCAAAGATCGAGGATATTATTTAACAAAACAAAAGCATCATGCAGACATGTATTGGACAACCACTTTGTTTTTTTTTTTTTTTTCCATGGGACTTAGGTACATGTATGACATACAGGGACGAATCTAGGATTTTCTATCTGGCGGGGCTGAACCAAATACTAATTATAATTTTTTTTTAAAACAACCTCAATAGGAATATGAATTTCATTAATAAAACGTAAATACAGAATATGTCATGAGATATAATAATTTAACCCCTCAAAATGTTTATTCCAACAAAATAAATAAAGTCAAGAAAAAAAAAAAAACATACAATATATAATGTAAATACAATCAAAGAATTTTAGTGGAATCCACATCTACGAGGCTTTTCATCAAACTCATATATTATAGAATCAATATCTATAGAATCAGAATAAGATAGAGTGAGATCGAAGAACTGAGAAAAAAAAAGAGAGAAGAAAACGAAGTCTGGAAGTCTAATAGAGAAGACTGGTGATGTGGTGGGAAGAGTAAAGGAGATGCAAAAGTCAATATGGTGGCTCATGATAATTTCTACATACTTACGTAATAATGTGGATCACTTATGTTGGGCGTTTGGGCTCTATAAATATAACATACTACTAAAAACTTAAAAATAAATAAATTAAAAAGACAGACGGGGCTACAGCACCGTGTAGCCCCAAAGAAGATTCGCCCCTGAATTGACAAAAGTATGTTTTTTTTATTTTTTTTATTTTTTATTTTATTTTATTTTTATTTTTTTTAATTAGCGATTAGGCCCTACAAACATAGTCCGGAATACTACTCCCTCGTTACATATGGACTATAACTCTCACATCCGAGAGAGAGCTACTCCCACTGATTTTATGACCAATTATAGGATAATATTTATAGCCACCGAGGCTCAAGCGAGCCTTGGTAGTGGAACTTCCACCAAGACTCCAACTACCAAGACAAGAGGCCATTGGTAACTGTTAACGGTGATTTCTCGTAGGTCAATCAGTCAACAGCTCATGTTAATAAAAACCTGTAAATATGAATGGAACAAAAGATATAATAACAGTTAATGATAAAAGATGCGAAATACATGGTAAAACTCCGATGATCGGAGAAACATTCACGGGTTGTTGCCCTAGTAACTAAGTCAAATCCACTATAATTATTGTAATGATACACACTCTGATCTCTCTAGCTGATTTTCACGTACCCCTCTCTTTGTGTTTTGCAGGGGTATTTATACATGTTAGTACTAGGGTTTCCCGGTGCAGCTAGGGTTTTGGGTGTTTTGACGTGCAAGAAAAGGATTACAGAATCGGCTGAAGAATTCCTTTCCTACTTGGAGTACTCTTGTATTAAATGCTATTGAGTCCAACTTTGCCTAGGACTCTAACGTGTCCGTAAGACGTTTGTGTCCTTGTTGGACTCTCAGTGACAATGTTATAGTTAAGTTGGAATTACTCGTCGTTGCTGATTTTGCTTTTGTAATAGAAGGACAGGCTTTTATGTAATATTCCATGCTTTTATGTAATATTCCTTGTTGGTACCGAGTAGGTTTTATTGCCCAAGCTGGATCACTCGGCTCTATCTGGTTTTATCCTCATGTCGCTCCACTTGGTGCTGAGTAACTTGTTTATGTGAGGAGTTGCCCCATTGGTTGACTAATCTTTTGACTTGTTGTCTACGTGGCTATGCTGGTTTGTTCATTTGTGATGATGTGTCTTCTATGATGATTTTTACCTATAACAGTAACAATTAACAAAAGTAGGTTTTGATAATGCAAGGAAATTATAATAAGAGATTCCTATTTATTTTTACTCATAAATATTTTAATAAATGTTAAAATAACAATTTTAAAAAGGGTGGGTCTATTGCCACCCATAAAATATCTCACAACACCCAATTTCTCAAGAAACCCATTATAGAAATTCAAAACTCAACAATTTCTCTATACACCTCCCATATTCCAAAAATAACCCTATTTCGTTTTACATTAACTAAATTCTTTTCATCCATTTTTTTTTTTTTTTTTGTTCTTTAGTTTTTTTCTTTTTCCTTAATCTCTCATTTCCGAGCCTCTCCAATACTCTGAAGACCAAATGACCACCCACATATATTTTCCAATAATGTTTTATTAATTAGCTAGTCTTATTCTGTAAATATACATATATATATATATAGATTGTCTTATAGAGTTACAGTAGCAGACACGTTAGCACATGTACTATATATATATATATATACGGTCTCGTTCACATCAGTGCGCACTGATGTAACTACATCAGTACCAATACATGTGGACTATTGATTATGGAGAAGTTTTGATAAGTACTTACACTTTGAGTCAAAGTATGTAAATCTAATGGTCCACATCCAATACACTGATGAAGTTATATTAGTGCGCACTGACTTAAACATTTATGTGTTATATATATATATATATATATATATATATATATGGCTTTGCAACTTCATTTTCCTAGACATTGTCTACAAATAGAAGAAAGATGGCCATGGGGGAATCTGTTGAGTAAGGGCGGCGTAACAGATTTTTGAGGTCCATAGGGAGAAAAAAATAGGCCCTAATTTTATATACCTTTAAATGTTAGAATCTCTCTAAAGATAATATAAATAATAGATTTAAAGAATATTGTAGACTGTACAGATGAAACTTGTAAACCGGAAGAGTAAAAAAATTATAGCCAAAAAAGAGTTGCAGTGAGAAGTTTAAGAGCTTTTTAATTATAACATACAATACTTGAAAAGTGCATATTTAATAATCATTTAATAAATAATTTATAATATTATCATATTTTTTAGGCTTAAAAAAAATCCTATTTTCTAGGTATATTTCCCAATAACTAAGTAATAAAAATAAAATAAAAAAAGGCCCTTATAGAAGTAATTTTTTTTTTTATAATAATATCTTCATAAAAAAATTAAATGAGGTCTTATTTAATTGCCTTTTTTTGAGGCCTTAAATCCATGCTTTGGTTCCTTTGCCCAAGAGCTGACATTGCTGTTGAGTATTGAAGGATGGATGGAATTATATTTTTTTTCATAGATGCTGCTTATGAAGAAGATGGGTTTATGTTATTTGAATATAAGAGTAATTTTTTATAGGTTATTTTAGTAAGGAAATATTTTAATAAAAAATGGGCGTGGAGAGATATTTTATGGGTGGCAATAGAGCCACTCTTTTAAAAATACTGATTTTATTTGAAGTGTTATGTGCCTGTTTGGTAGCTAAGATGAGATAGGATTGTCTTATATTTAGTCTGTTTCCTATGTTTGATTGGACCAACGGGATAGGATAAACTAATCTCATCTACCCATTTTATCTCATTGCAATAGGATAAATTAATACCAATCAAACACATGGGATAAATTTCTTTCTCATCTTCTTTCGTCCATCTTAGGGGTGTGTAAAAAACCGTCAAACCGAACCAAACCGACTAACCCAACTCAGAGTTTGGGTTGGTTCGATTATAAATATAAAAAATGGGTGGTTCGGTTTGTCCGAAAGATAAACCAATTAAAAGTGGTTTGGTTTGAGGTTGCGTGAAATAATTCATCAACCAAAACCAAACCACATATTTTAGAAAGTAAAACTAAAAATATAAAATCCAGCTACGTTTTCTATTTAGTCTAGGTTTTATAACTTTACCGATTACTTTATGTTTTTTATAGTTTATTTACTTCCGTTATATATATAATTACTATTTTATGTTATGATTTTTTATTTAAATATTTTATATAATGTAATACAAAAAAAATGATTTTGAGTTCAAATCTAAACCGATAAACCTATCCAAACCAACCCGACCTTTTTTTTGTTTGGTTTGGTTTGAATCGGTTTGGAAAATCACATTGGTTTGGTTGAACAAATATAGCCAAACCGATCCATATTGGTTTGGTTTGACATTGAACTTCAACCCAAACCAAACCGAAAATGCACACCCCTAGTCCAGCTCCTCTCTTTTCTAGAAATTTTTCAAGCACAGAAGATTAACACCAATCACACAAATTTCTTTCACGTAGAGAAATCTACGTAGTTCAAGGAAGCCCCAAATCCAAATTTTCTAACAACAAAATCTAGTCTTTCAAAAAAAAAAAAATCTAAATTTTAAAAAAAAAATCCAAATTTTCAAAAAACAAAATTAGACTTTCATAGATCATATTTAATAAAGAAAAAATATGGGTTATCAATCATCATCACCATATTCTCCTATTTCTTTAACCGGGTTAGGCCATCTCCAACCCAAATAGTATTTTTGGTGCAACTTTTACATTAAAATAATGCAACTTTCACACTATTTCACTATTCCATCTCCAACCAATTGCACCAAATTTTATATAAAAAACAATATTCCCTTTCTTTCCCTTTTTTATTATTATTTGTCAACAAATATTAATCTCCAACCAATCAAAACTCAATTTACAATAAAATAAAAAGTAAAATTTGCACCAAAGTTGCGCCAAGTGAACAGTGTCGCGCAATATATTGCACGACATTGTTCATCAGAGCAAAATAGCGTGAGATTTGCCGCCGGGTTAGAGCTCCAATTTGTTGGAAAATGGTGATTTGCAGCAGGGTTGGAGATGCCCTTAATAATATTTGCTTAGAAATTGTATAAAAAATCTAAACTTTTTATGGGTTTAAAGAACAACAAAGGAACAACTTTTTTTTTCCTTTGACTGGATTAGAGGTGGCAGATGGAGGAGGAAGGGAGATAGATGGCCGAGTGATGTTGTGGTAGAAGATGAGGGAGGAAGACGACCAGGCGCAACAGCGGAGGGAGAGACACGATTGAGTGAAATGGTGATGGTGAAGGATGAGGTGTAAGTCGTGCAGCGGAAAATTCAAGAGTTGAGAACGATATGTTTTAAAAAATTTATTGTCTTCGGACCTTTTGTACTCACGAATATGAGGAAGAGATTTGTTTTCATACCTTTCAAGAACACTTATTCGTTTTCTTTTCGATCCTTCACCACTAAGCCTTTTGAGCTATGTCCTATGATCTAGCAACTGTGTGTGGGCATGTTACGGATTCCAGAAGCAGTTGAATGGAGGCTTGAGAGATCCGGAAGACAACACCTTGCTTCCTCTTGTGAATTCAGCCAAGCTTCAAGGAAGAAGAAACTTTTTTTTTTTTTCTTTTCAATGTGGCCGCACCTCTCTATCTCTCTTAGGGTTTCAATTAGTTTCTTTTTCCTCATAAGTATATCTTATATACTATGATCCTAGGATTTAGTAAACCAAGTTAAAATAGGATTATAAACCCGTTTTAATTCGATCACCACTAGGGTTTGAACCTTTGACCTCTTTAAAGCAAATAAAAATAATCCCTTATTATTTTTATTCTTTTGCTCTTGTCAAGGTTCGAAACTTAAACATCATAATTAATAATTCTTAATTATTAATATGTCAATTAAATAATCATATTATTTAATATATTTAATTAATCAATTTAATAATATATTAATTAAATAATCACATCATTTAATTAATTCCTAGAATATATTTAAGTTACTTTCGTAACATAATTAATTGGACCGTCCAATACTCCGTGAGCCTTGTTACTATCAATCATAAAGGGCTAGCAAGGAAACCTAATGGATCCACAGTTTTGAGCTTCAATAATACTTAGAAAAATTAATTAAACTCTTTAATTAATATTTCACTATTATTAACCTTTGAGTTATTCCACAAAAAACCCAAGGTTGTACTCTCGTAACTGTAGATGTTTAACACAACCAAATTATTAGTGTCCATCGATATAGCTATTACATATGGTGTGATCCTCCACAAGTAGTTCATAATTAGAGTTAGGTCATAAAGTCCATCATACCTCTCGAATTATATCTTTTCCTTTATGTACCATTGATTCTCTAATGAATAATTATATCCTTCATTCATTTACGAAAGAAGAAGAGTGCTTTTAATCGTTCAAGTCCTGGGAACTACCCATCTACTTTTCGCAAGAATGAGTGGATTCCACTATTGTGTGCATACCTTCCCAGCCACAAGCCAAACCGTGATTCCAAGATACGGAGTTATTGATCGGGAATACTACTCTAATCTCACCCATGGTATTTCAAGAAACACGATCTAACTCAAAGGAGTCAGTAAGACACTTAAGATTTAGATCACCCATAAACAACTATAATTTGTCGATATATATGAATCTTTTCAACTAACGGATCTTAGTGATAGATGTATATAGATCGTGGCCCGATCCTATATGATCGTGGCCCAGTCCTATATGATCGCATCATATAAGGTGCCTCTATTCTCATAACACCATTCGAGTAGTCTAGGATAAGACCACCATACATTACAGAATGGACTGCAGTTGTAGATTAACCACAAATAAAGTACACAACTTTATTTGCTTTCTACGAACTCTTTAGATTGCATGTCTCAAAATAAATTCCTCTGTATATAGCATTCATATACTCAGTTTGAGATTACATCTAGCAATCTTGGATGTTAGCACATAATATATAAACGTATGAGTCATGTTAATTATGCTTTAGGGCATAAATCCCAACAAGAAGAAAAGAAACGATTGTGTGAAGCAGTGGAAGAGGAGGTGGGATGAGATGACATTGGAGGATTTCCTCTGTATACTATTGGAGATTTGGTGAATTTACTCTTATTTTTTAATAATTTAAAAAAAAAAAATTCAATTTATCAGAAGAAAAAAAAACAAAAAACAAAAAACAACAAAAAACTTGGATTAAACGATATCCGATGAATGTACTGTTATTTTTTTTTAAATAATTTAAGAAAATAAAATCAATTTATTTAAAAAAAAAAAAAAAAAAAAAAAAAAACTTAGATTATCTATTTTTTATCCTATCATATGTTTGCACCAAACACATGATTACTCTATTTTTAATCATATCCTATACTGCAAAAAACACAGGATAACATTAAAATTAATCCAATCTAATCTCATCCTATCCTATTCTATCGTATCCTATTCTATCATATCCCATGAAAATAATCCTATCTTATCCCACATACCAAACGAGAAGTTTTTCTCTGATAGATAAACAACTGTGAGCATACTTATAGCACACTTATCTACATCATCACTTTTTACTATAAAAAGGCAATGCAATTGGGTCAAATAATGCTTACATGGCAAAAAGTGATAAGTTGGATAAATGTGCTATACGTATACTTACAGTTGTGTACTTACCAGAGAAAAACTCACCAATCGGGGCCTATATTACTTAATAATAGTGACCGGCTTTGCCAACAGTTTTGTTAGACTTTCAAATTAAATTAAACGGCTAGATAGCTATTACTGTATACCCTAACAGTTTCGTCACGAGAGATGGTTATTTTTTTTTTTAGTTTTTATTTATTTTTAATTTTTTTAATTTGATTTTTATTGACCTTTTTTTTTTTGAAATCCAATATCCTGCGTTTTTTTTTTCCGAAAAGTTATATACTTAAATTGCTTGCGTTGGTGTTGTTATTATTATTATTATTATTATTATTATTATTATTATTATAAATAGTGTTGGTGTTAACATTAGATATCTAAAAAGAAGAAAAACTTGTATAAAACGGTCTTATTGTCACTTGGTGAGATCGTCAAATACAAATGTATCATTTAAATTGAAAGTATAAAACTATAATTTAAAATTGTCATATGGTATACTTGCATTGGATGATCTCATCAACTAGTAATGAGACTGTTTTTCAACCGAAAAAAGTGTGGAATGCAATTGGTAAAAGAATTGAGAAATACCAATCATGTGTTGGTGTGAGTGGTTCAGCGCTCTCATCCCTTAAGCAAGGTCGTGGGTTCAACTCCCCTTGTGAACGGAGCTACACATATTAGGAGCACTTTACCCCTTAGTGGGCCGACCCGGTGCGAGTTCGGATTAGTCGGGGTGTGGTCTGGGCTGATTGCACCGTATGGTGGATCCACCCCACCCGGAAACCGGATGGTTTAAACTAAACCAAAAAAAAAATTGAGAAATAATAATAATAGTCTTCAAAGAGTGTCTAATCAAGTGGTGACACGTCTACAAGTACATCGAATAAAGTGGTAGAGACCGACATTAGTGACATGTCTTGGTGTGGTTGGGTCAGATCAAAAACAAAATCCTTCGGTTGGTTTAGACCTTCAGTGGTTTCCTAGTCCACTCCGTCTCACCCGCATTCACTCCAACCACACACCACACTTAACTCACATACTATCCCTTCCCAAAAATAAATAAATAAAAGGAAAATTGCACTAATAACCATAACTTTAGGTGAAATTGGATCTTTAGACAGAAGATCATTTATTGCACAAACCTTCTTTGGATTTCGTTGACCAAACGTTTGACTAACTGCAAGTTAACAGTTGGAAGGGTAAAATAGACTTTTCAGGAGTGACATTAAATCAATTAAAGGAATATAGAAATTCTCCAATCATAACAGGACACGTCAGCTCTATATTTTAAAATAACAATTAAGAAACTAAAACATATATATATATATATATATATTTAAAATGTAATATATATATATATATACAGATTTTCTATTATCAGTTCGTCCTGACAATAAATATATCAGGACGAAGAATATATGCCACTAGATTTACATACTTTGACTCAAAGTGTATGCACTTGTCAAAACTTCTCCACAATCTGTGGTTCATATTCTTCGTTCTGATATATTTATTGTAAGGACGAACTGACAATAGAAAAAATGTATATATATATATATATATATATATATATTTAAAATGTGCTAGCCTTATAAAATAAAAAGGGAACATGCTTCTAGAAAAAGGTTCTGTATAGACCCTTTATTTTCCAAACAAGAACAAAAAACAACAATCAACAATCAACAATCAACAATCACTGATATAGATTTGGAAGGCTTAGAAAATTCTTGGGTTGTGGAAATCACCGACATCTCTCCATCCATAAATGGATCTCAACAAATATTCTTTTAAAAGAGAGAAAAATCGAAAAAATGAAAAAAATTGAAGATTGAATCTCCATGGATCCATCTCTGAAAAACCAATTTCTCTATCCA
This sequence comes from Acer saccharum, assembly GCA_030490815.1. Classification (NCBI taxonomy): domain Eukaryota; kingdom Viridiplantae; phylum Streptophyta; class Magnoliopsida; order Sapindales; family Sapindaceae; genus Acer; species Acer saccharum. The sequence continues at coordinate 15,250,032 of CM059876.1, read as the reverse complement.
AAGATGGCACTTCTCCCCGCCAGACATTTCTCCCTCCATTGCGAACTTCTCCTCTCGCTGCAAACTCCCATCTCCACCGCGAACTTTCATCTCCCATCTCCATTGATTACTTGGTTTTCTCCACCAAAACTTTACACAAAAGCAAACAAACTCAAGCATCTAGAGAGAGAAACTCACCTCCAAAGCAAATCAAAGTCTTTAATCTTTATCATTAAATCCCATTACCAAAATGACGATATGGATCTCATTCATGGAGATCCAATCTCTCCATCCTCTTCTTTTTATTTCAATTTTCTTTTTTTATTTGATCTTCACTAAGGAGATCCATTTTTATTTTGTTTTGTTATTAAAATATTATACATATTTATTTTCATTTATTATAGGGTTTAGTTTGAAGGCTAAGGGTAAATGTGACTTGTCAGAAGTCAATGCCGGTCAACAGTTAATCTTAATTATGGTCAACGTTTGGTCAACGAAATCCAAGGGAGGTTTGTGCAATAAAATGATTTTCACCTAAAGTTGGGGTATTAATGCAATTTTCCCAAAACAATACTAGCCCTAACATATTATATTACACTATTTCAATTTTCAATATATATAACTTATTATATTGATTTAAAAAATATAAATTTTCCAGGAACAATTGAGATAAATAACTACATGCACAGTTCGAATATTTAGTCTCAAAATAATGACTGTATTTGTACAGTTATTAGGTAGTTATGTGAAAGAAAATTATTTTCTTCAAATTTTAATTTTTTAATTTTTGATTTTTATAGACAACTGAATTGAAATACAATAATCATATAACTATATAACAATGGAACCTAATATATATATAAATATATGGATTATGGAGAAGTTTTGACAAATACATACATTTTGAGTTAAAATATGTAAATCTAATGGTCCACATTCTTCGTTCTGATATATTTTATATCAGGACAAACTGACAATAGAAAAACTATATATATAGAAATTTTCAAGTTTGAGCATCTTGATATAACTTCATAAGAATATAGAATGTGATCTACTAGTTTTACTACATGCTTTGACTCAAGTGTGTATGCACTTGTCAAAGATTCTCCATAATAAGTGACTCACATTTAATATCCTGATGAAGTTATATTCATATATATAATACTTCTTTGGTCATGACTGTCTTGACTTTATAATTTCAAGACGTCTAACCACAGTTACATATTCACAGTGGGCCCACAGTCCCACATTAACAAATATCCACACCTAATATGAATGTGTTGTTATGATTGGATGTCCTTAACTTATAATTTCAGAACGTACTTACTAGAGAACTACTATATATATATATATATATATATATAATAAAATTAAAAATTAAAAAAAAATTAAAAAAAAAAAAAAAAAAAAAAAAAGGCCCGCAAATCTTAAGAGAACAACGGCAAGAATTTAATTGACATTGACACTTGAATTGAATACTGGTTATCCAGAAATGGAAAAACGTAGAAACGAAATTCCTACTAATTGAAAAAAAATTAAAAAAAAAGTGGCAAAAGCGAAAATAAGTAGAGAAAGGAGTGTCATTTTGGAAAACAAGGTGGTAACTGCAAAACCCCACTCACATGTCCAGTAGTTCACTTCCTCTGCCTCTCACTCACTGCCCAAATTTCACATCTCCTCTGTATTTACAAAAAAAAAAAAAAAAAAAAAAAAAAAAAAAAAAAAAAAAAAAAAAAAAAAACAGAGGACAAAAGTAAATACATATTTATAACCGCTCTCTCTTCTTTACTGTTGTTCTCAGAATAAAAAAGCAGTGAAAAAAAAAAAAAATAGAGAAAATGGAGCATCGTAGAATCTGAACAGAGCTCCTCTCTCTTTCTCTAGTCTCCAAAATGGAGACTTGTGTGTGATTAATAGCTACTAGAAGTATATTATCTCAAAGGTCGAGAGAAATGGGAGAGACGATACAGCAACAAGAAGTGCTTCAATGGCTGAAAACCCTACCTTTAGCCCCTGAATTTCATCCTACTCTGGCAGAGTTTCAAGATCCAATTGCCTACATTTTCAAGATCGAAAAGGAAGCCTCTCAATACGGCATCTGCAAAATCGTCCCTCCGCTTCCACCAGCCCCTAAGAAGACAGCTATCAAAAACCTCAACCGCTCTCTCGCTGACCGTGCCGCCGTCACTGGCTCTGCTTCTTCTTCTGCCGCAGCTTCTGCTGCTTCCAGTTCAGGTCCCACATTCACCACTCGCCAGCAACAGATCGGATTCTGTCCCCGGAAACCCCGTCCTGTTCAGAAACCTGTCTGGCAGAGCGGTGAGTATTATACGTTCCAGCAATTCGAGGACTAAAGCTAAGAATTTCGAGAGAAGTTACTTGAAAAAATGGCCCAACAAGAAGGGGGGCCCGCTCTCTGCTCTCGAAATAGAAAGTCTCTACTGGAAAGCCACCGTTGACAAGCCGTTCTCAGTGGAGTACGCCAACGACATGCCTGGTTCGGCTTTCATGCCCGTTCGCAAGAATCGGGTGGCGGTTGGGGAGGGTGCCACGGTAGGCGAGACTGCGTGGAATATGAGGGGGGTGTCCAGAGCGAAAGGCTCCCTGTTGAAGTTTATGAAGGAGGAGATTCCTGGTGTGACTTCACCTATGGTTTATATAGCTATGATGTTCAGTTGGTTCGCTTGGCACGCTGAAGATCATGACTTGCATAGCTTGAATTACTTGCATATGGGTGCTAGTAAGACCTGGTATGGCGTCCCCATGGAGGCTGCCAATGCTTTTGAGGAGGTTGTCAGAGTTAATGGATATGGAGGAGAGATTAATCCTCTGGGTGAGTTCTATTACTCACTCCCCTGTTTTCGTTTCACTTATCTTGCAACTCCTTAAATTTCATGTCATTTCGAGGGCTGTTTAATTTCAGAATAGCATTGCTAGTTCAATCATCAGTGTATGCTGATTCTGCAACATGAAGTTGAGGTTGGGTAGAGATTTAGAAGGGGTGCATTTTAGAGGCTTGGAGGATCTTATTGGAGGTTTTGTGGCACGAGTTGAATAATAACATTGGGCATGTGATTCAGGCATATAGCTGTTATGCTGTTAGAACAGTTAATTGAAGCCATGGAAAATTTGGGGAAATGTCATTCAGGATTGTGACTATAAGAACAGTTGACGGGAGCCATGAATTATAATGGGACTAACTTTGTGCTATTGATTTTGAATTTTCCTCGACTTCAAGTTATTTTTGATTCTTTAGTGTTATATGATATTGTAACTTTATGAATGTGTTGCTTGACTTAACTTTATTACACCATCTTCTGTCAGTTACCTTTTGTACACTTGGTGAGAAAACAACAATGATGTCACCTGAAGTATTTATTACTGCGGGAGTTCCATGCTGCAGGTAATCTCTTTCTTTCGGTTCTGTTACACTTCCCAGTGCTATAAGGGATTAAGGGGTAGATGCTGAAAGGATAGGTTGACAGAGAAGTAATAACGCCAAATTTATAAGTTTTAGGAAAATTTCTTCAATCATGTCTTTGAATTCATGTGAGACCTCTTTTCTTTCTGGTAATCAAGAGGAAATCCTAATTTGCTACATGGAAAGGATCCATCAACCACTGCTTTTTTTATCTCAAAAAGTTTACTCCTAGGTTTTTATTTCAGCCATGGATGTATTTATTTGTTTCTTACTTCATGAATTTCTTCAATTCAGGTTAGTGCAAAATGCTGGGGAGTTTGTTGTCACTTTTCCAAGAGCCTATCATATGGGTTTCAGTCATGGTGAGACATATTTGAATTTCAAGATTTAAATTTTTAGGTTAAAGTGGTTGTTGTTGTAACTAGATTGATATGCTTATTGCTTCTGCATGGATTTCATTAGGATTTAATTGTGGGGAGGCAGCCAATATTGCAACCCCAGAATGGTTGAGTGTTGCAAAAGATGCTGCTATTCGAAGAGCTTCAATCAATTATCCACCCATGGTTTCTCATTTCCAGTTACTCTATGATCTTGCAATAGCATTATGTTCAAGGTACTTCTTGTCATGACTTGCAACTTTTATTTTGTCTGGTGTACTAGCCGTATTGCTTTGAACCACTGCCTTGTCTATCAGCTTTATAAGCATTGTACCTTTTCAAACTGAGCCACTAAAGATATAGAAATACTTTGCTATACACCGGAGGATATTATTGCAATTAGTTTATTTTACATATCTTATTTTCTTCTTTAATATAGTTCTTTTGTTTTGCTAAAAAAGAAGATCATTGCCATTAATATGTTAACCGTGATTACTTTTCTTTCTTTGTTGTTATCACCCTGCCTTTGTAATGCCTTTACTTTTATTACTCGCGACAAAGGTGCTCATCTCATTACCCAAGGATAGGAATTACTGAGCTAAGTTTCTCAAATATGTTAAAAAATCTGCCAAAATGTTTGAAGTAGAGCAAGTATGAACATATATTTCCTATAAAAAAAAGTATGAACATATAATAAATTATAAATTATAAACTTGCTGAATTTTTCTTTTATCTCAAATGTAGAATTCCTATGGCCATCAGTGCTAAACCACGGAGTTCGCGACTAAAAGACAAGAAAAAGGATGAAGGAGAAACATTGGTTAAGGAGCGATTTGTACAGGATGTAGTGCAGAACAATGAACTGCTTCATATTCTTGGAAAAGGATCTCCGATAGCACTGCTGCCTCAAAGTTCTTCAGACATATCTGTTTGTTCAGATTTACGTGTTGGATCCCAATTAGGAGTAAACCCCAGCGCGCCCCTTGGTCCATGCAGTTATAAAGAAGCAATAAAATCCCCAAGAGGTTTAGTTTCTAATGATATCATGCTAGGCAGCAGTAATGGCATCATTCCTGTGAAGCGTTTCTATTCAGCAAAAGGAAAATTCACTTCTTTGTGTGAAAAGAAATCCTCATTAAGACCAACTGAAAATTTATGCACTTGGACTCCTCAGATGCTGTCCACAGATACTGCAAGAGATGGTACTGTTCAAGGTGATCGGTTGTCAGATCAGAGACTGTTTTCATGCGTCACGTGTGGAATCTTGAGCTTTGCTTGTGTTGCTATTGTTCAACCTAGAGAACCAACTGCTAGATACCTCATGTCAGCTGATTGTAGCTTCTTTAATGATTGGATTGTTGGTTCTGGAGTACCTAGTAATGCGTTCGATGTTGCTGCTGGGGATGGAAATACGTCTGAGCAGAATTCTCCTCCAAGTATGTTATATGTGACACTCTTCTTTTGTTGGTTTTCTGTCATTATATAATCATACATAGTGGTGATCGTTGAGATTTTGTGTTGATATATGATATATCATTACTATCAAGACAAAGTCTTATCGGTGTTGTATACAGTGGTGTGGCCGTGCGGGCCTCGTAGATTTTCTCCATGTTCTTGTTCAGCATGACCTCCTAGGGTTTAATTATTTTATTAATAATTATCAGCTTTTAAGTAGTCAGCTGTTCACTTCCAGGTGTACGAGTCTTCACCTGGTCATTTGGAATAACAGCTGTAACTTTTCTTTGATAATGCACACTAAGTTTGATGATGGGTGATTCCTTTGTTTGTGACGTAGTTAAATCATACATTTGATGTCCTTCCTGTTTGGCTTGTTGAGAGTTCCTTTGCACTCTGAGTTGGATTCTCAATTAGCTAAGGCCTGGGCAACTGGGAGGATTGTGAACTTGTTTTTAGACTTCCTGAATAGAGATAGTGGTTGCTCATCTCGCTTCCTCTGTACATAGTTGAAACATGGAACCACTCCTTTCTTTACTCATTTGCAATCAGTATAGTTAGCTATCTGCCTATCTCTTAGATGGCTTTGGTTTGAAACCTTCTTTTCCTAGAATCATTTAATTAGCTTCCGACTTTATATTTTGAAACATGGTGTTACAATCCTAGAGTTCAGGTTTTGATCCTGCTGTATCTACTCTGGGGAACTGATAATTATATCTGTATCTTAGCTGATGAAATTGCATCATGTTTCACAGAGTGGTCACAGAAGCAAAATAATGAGTATTCTAGGAGGAAGACCACTAAGGAAGCTTGTAGGGTGTAACTTAGGTAAAGGAAAAGAAGATATGAGATTATATGCATAACCAATATTGTTCAGCTAATGCAAATTTTTTCTTGATATATGGGAAAGCCTTTTGAGTATGAATAACTGGGGAGTATTTACCGGTCTATTATATGGTGGTCATAATTTCATGTGCACAGAAGATTGCCATGGTATGTTTCTACCCATAACAAACACACAAAAAGACTTATACAACCGATAACCAATGAAATGTGATGTACATGACAATGACTATGTTTTGTGGTGTTTTTCTTTGTGTTGGCTTAGAAATTTCTGTTGAAACATGTTTGAAAGGGCCATTATCATGGAACTCGACTTCTTTCTAAATTTCAAGAAGTTGTGCATGTCCTAAGATTGAATTGTTTGGTTATTCAAGTGGCTGAATTTTACTATTAACCTATATGTCATTTCTTTTGTTTTCTCCTATGAAGAACTTTAATTACATTCTACAAATGGTTTCAATTTTTCTCAGCTCAAGTTTTAGTATTGAACGTTGAGTTATTTTGTTTGGAAAATGCAGGATGGACAGGAAAGACTTGTCCAAATAGTTTATATGATGTCGCTGTTCAATCTGTTGCACGAATTCAAAAGGCGGATCTAAGTAATGAAATGGTTTTAGATAAAACACAGATAGATACTTCTGCCCTTGGCCTATTGGCTTCAACTTATGGAAATTCGTCAGACTCTGAAGAAGATAATGTTGAACCAGATGTTTCTGTTTATGCTGATGAAACTAACTTGACAAAGTGTACATCGGAAAGAAAATATCAGCCGGACTTTCATGGTAGTGCAACTGGGACTGACAGTCTTGCATTAGCAACACGTGGTTGTGAGGATGAAGCTCCTCTCCAAGTTATTGATTGCCATGGGGAAACTAAATTTAGAAGAGCTAATTTTAAGGATAAAAGTCCTCAAAGTTCTGACTGCTCCTTGGAGTTTGAAACCAAGACAAATGGTTTGGATGGTTCATTTGGAGATCCAATGGCAGCATCACATTCTGCAAATTCCTATCAAAAACCATCACATGCTGCAAATTGCAGCCCAGTCATCCACGGTGCTGAAAATGTGGAGTTTATAAATGCCATCATACCATCACAGAACACAGATATCTCATTTGCTCCAAGGTCTGACGAAGATTCTTCTCGACTGCATGTCTTCTGCCTTGAGCATGCTGTGGAAGTAGAGCAGCAACTTCGCCCAATAGGAGGGGTGCATGTATCGCTCTTTTGCCATCCAGGTGTGTTGTGATGTAGTTTATTCCCCAATAATCACTCGTACATAGATGGACACTCAATTTCCTTTACTTTTTCTTTTGGAGCAGAAATTTTCTTTTTATTGGTGAAAGATAAGTATGAGAAGTTTCGATATCTTACATCAGTTCTTTCACAGTCACATGTTTCTTTTGGGGATTTAGTTGATATCTCCACTTATACAAGGGAAAGACGTGTTTTTTTAAGAGATGGATATATACTAGTTCATGGAATGATAGTTTCTGTTGCTTTATTAAGAGTCTAATGTACTAATATTCAATCGAGTATCAAAAGTATACTATATATTCATACACACTTTTTGTCTATCTGTATATAGTTCTTGTTTCCTATAACACAAAAAGTACACACCAGTTTTTTCAAGCTGCTATATGTTGTGGATTTTTATGAACTAGTGCCAGTAGAAGAGAAAGGAAAAATTGGCGCCGTTTTCTGTCTTACTTTTAGTTTCCCAGCTTCACTCTCTGTGTGCTTAATTTATGATACATGGGAGGGAGAATGATGCATAACACTGAAGTTGTTATGATGCATTACAAAAAGGAGCAGTATACTGTGGATGCCTGATGTTAGATAGTATCACTGTTGTGCTACAAAGTTACTGGCCCCATGCTCCACCACACCTTAAGTTGCATCGTTTCTCTGGTTTCTAGAAAAAGTTCAGCCAAATTGAACCTGTAATAAACAGGGAAACTCTTTATCAGTGTCTGTTTACAATTAACATTTACTCCTCTCTACATCTTTTGAAGACATTTTTTTCTATCCAACAGTAGTCATGTGCATGTTTCTCGTCTTCCATAGTAGTCGATAGTTTTTTTTTTTTTTTTTGGGAAAGGTAGTCAATAGTTTTTTACTAAAGAGCAATTATGGGTTTTCTTCCCTCTAATAATTCATTATTATCTGTTAAAACACTTGCAGAGTATCCCAAGATAGTAGCTGAAGCAAAGCTAGTGGCTGAAGAAATGGGAATTGATCCTCTCTGGAATGATATCTCATTCAGGAATTCCACCAAAGAGGATGAGGAGAGGATCCAGTCGGCTCTGGATAGCGAGGAAGCCATACCTGGGAATGGGGATTGGGCTGTAAAGCTGGGAATCAATCTCTTTTACAGTGCCAACCTCAGTCGCTCTTCCCTTTACAGTAAACAGATGCCATACAATTCTGTTATATACAATGCCTTTGGCCGTAGTTCTCCAGCTAGCTCATCCACACAATCCAATTATGGGAGGCGGACAAGCAGACAAAGAAAAGTAGTGGCAGGGAAATGGTGTGGAAAAGTTTGGATGTCAAATCAGGTTCATCCCTTTTTAGCACAAAAGGATCCTGAGGAACAAGAACAAGAAAGAAGCTTCCACACTTGGGCAACGCCAGATGAGAATTTTGAGAGAAAATCCGAAAGTGCTCGCCAAAACGAGACTAGCTTGGTCACTAGAAAGTTCAGTATGAAGAGGAAAATGACAGCAGAGAGTAGGTCAAGAAAGAAAGCCAAATGTTTCGATGCACATTCAGATGATTCACTGGAGGATGATACTCATATACAGCAGAGGAGGATTCTTAATAGCAAGCCAGCCAAATTTATGGAAAGTGAAGATGCAAGTTCATATGATTCACCAGAGGATAATTCTCATCAACAGAAAAGGGGTGTTTCTAGAAGAAAGAAAGCCAAATGCGATGAGAGAGATGTCAAAGTTTCAAATAATTTGCCAGAGAATAATAACTCTCTAAAGCAGTATAGGAGGATGCGTAAGGGCCAGCGAGCCAAATTTATTGCAAGAGAATATGCAGTTCCGGATGATTTACTGGAGAGCAGTTCTCTTCAGCAGTATAGGAGGATTCAAAAGACCCAACAAGCTAAAAATTTTGAGGGAGAGGATGAAGTTTCAGATAATTCACAGGGAGATAATAGTTATCAGCATAGAAGCATCCCTGGAAGCAAGCAAGCCAAATGTATTGAGAGGGAAGATGCAGTTTCAGATGATTCACTGGAGGATAATCTTCTTCAGTGGCGGCATAAACATATTTTGAAAAGCAACAAAGCAAAATGTATTGAGAAAACAGATGCAGTGTCAGATGATTCACTGGAGGATAATTCTCGACAGTTGCAGCACAGAAGGATTCCAAAAAACAAGCGAGCCAAAATTGTCAATAGAGAAGACGCAGTTTCAGATGATTCACTGGATGATAATTCTTCTCAGTTGCATAGGAGGTTCCTGGAAAGCAAGCAATTCAAATGGATTGGGAGAGATTCAGTTTCAGATGATTCACTGGAGGATAATTCTCATCAGTTGCATAGGAGGATTCCAAAAGGCAAGCAATCCAAATGGAGTGAGAGAGAAGATGCAGTTTCAGATGATTCACTGGAGGAAAATATTCTTCGGCAGCATAGCAAGATTCAAAGAAGCAAGCAAGCCAAAATCATTGAAAGGGAAGATATTGTTCCAGATGAGTCACTGGGTGATGATACTCGGCAGTTTAGGAGGATTCCTGGAAGCCAGAAGGCCAAGTTGTTTGAGAGGGAAGGTGCAGTGTCAGATGATTCAACTGAGGATAATTCTCATCGACAGCACAATAGGATTCTTAGAAACAAGCAAGTGAATACAGTTCAGACAAAGAAACGAGAAACCCCTTGGAATTCTAAGTCTGGGAAACGTAGTTTGACAAAACAACAGACCCCTAGGCAAATGAAGCCAGGTACCTCCCGGCAAATGAAACAAGTAACCCCTCTGCAGCGTAATGTCAAAACTGAGCAGAATGCTAGACAAGTTGATTCGTTTGTGGAAGAAGAGCAAGAAGGCGGGCCGAGCACTCGCCTTAGGAAAAGAATCCCAAAGCCTGCAAAAGAGTTAGAAGCAAAACCTAAGGAGAAAAAGCCAACCAAAAAGAAGAAACCGAAGAATGCTTCAGCTGCAAAAGCTTCCGGTATTTCCAGCTATTCAAAAATAAAAAATGAGGAAGCAGAACACCAATGTGACTTAGAGGGTTGCACAATGAGTTTTGGCTCAAAACAAGAGCTTGTCATGCACAAAAGAAACATCTGTCCAGTGAAGGGTTGCGGGAAGAAGTTTTTCTCACACAAGTATCTAGTGCAGCACCGCCGGGTACATTTGGATGATCGTCCCCTTAAATGCCCTTGGAAGGGCTGCAAGATGACATTCAAGTGGGCATGGGCGCGAACGGAACACATAAGGGTTCACACAGGTGCTCGACCTTATGTGTGCAGTGAGGCCGGCTGTGGACAGACATTCCGGTTTGTGTCAGATTTCAGTCGTCACAAGCGGAAGACTGGTCATTCCACGAAGAAGACAAGAGGGTAATGTAAAGGAAGAGAAAAAAAAAATTATGTTAACATTGCTAATGAACCTGTTGTTTAATTGATGAGAGTAGTGCTAGACCTAGTGTTAGGGTTAGGAATTTCTCTGTAATTCTCAATTGCCATTCTGATCAACAATTAAATTAGGGCTTCATTGGGCCATTTTTTATTGTCAATTGCTGGTTCTTCAAACAGATTCACCTGCACTGACTTTCCTCATTCTTGGATCTTGGTTGAGCAGTTTTTTAACATCCTTTTTGCTGTTTATGTAGTCCAGTGGGAGTTGTTTTCAGGATAGCTCGATCTTGCAAGGTCAAAAAGTTAAATTCACAAAATTAAGAAGCATGTTAGATATTGTTTTGCAAAACAAGATTATTATCTTTATGCCTAAAACAAATAATTTCAAAATATATAGCATAGAGGAAATTTAAGTGCTGGATAATTTATTTTTTTGTGCGTGATCCACGCCAGTTCTAGTTACCCATAGTATAGATATTAGTATTCTCAAGTATATATATATATATATATATATATATATATATATATATATATATATATAGGGTTAATTGTAATAAATTACCCTGACGTTTTGTAATATCACAACTATATTGCACTTTTCTTTTAATTAACAAGAACATACGCTTGACCAGTTTGACTAGAGTTAGATTAAACGGAGAGTTAATTGTGGGAAGGGCATAATTGTCTTTTACTCTTTTTCCATAAAAAAATATAAAATAGAAAATAGAAAATATTTATTATAAACTAATAAATATAAAATATCCTTACAAAATATTAAAAATGAAAAGAAATTATAAAATAAGTACACATTGGTGATTGGACTATTGGAGATCTCAATCTTACCCAATCTTAGAGAGATATGGTTCCATCTCATTGAACCAAATAGAACAAGATTTCCAAATCTCTCCAATGGAGATTTGGTCTCCAACAAAGGAGATCCTTCATTTTCCATCTAGGTGACTGGCCTCCACCACCGTTTCCTTCGCCGCCGCATCACCAGTCGTCTCTCTTATTCATCCACAAGCTCGCCGGTAGATTCGAAGTTTCTTGTGGTGGTAGTTGTTGGGAGGCTTGTAGACAGCTAGTCTCTCCATCGCCGCCGTCAAATGGAGTGGCGCTCAATTTGTTGCTGATGGAGCGCGGCTTCATTTCAGATGAGCTGACGAAGCCCTCGACGTCTGACGGATCCACGACGCTTCGTCCGCCGGCATCGATGGGTTCATGGCTCTCCATCCACCAGTGTAGATCTGGTTTGATGGGTTCCAAGGATGGATTTTTAAACTTGGTTTGTGAACTTGTGAATATATTTGGTTTTTTTGATGATCTAAATGAGACTGAGAGATTTAAATTTTTTGTTATTTTCTTTTTATGGGTTTTGAATTTTGATGGGTTCCAAGGATGGACTTTTTTGGTGGTCAACTGTTGATGAGTTTGAAGAAAATCATATCTTTAGCTCCAACTTATTTTAGATTGTTTGAGGAATAGCCTCTTGATTTTCTTAAAAAGAAGAAGGAAAAAACGGAGGAGATGAAGAACTTTCAAACATTTTTTAAATATTGAGTTACTAGGAAAAAAAAAAAAAAAAAAAGAGAGAGCAAAGAAATGGAGCAAGAGCTACTTTTTCTCACACGATTTTTCATAGGTTGAATTCATCAAGATTGGCCTCTTTTGACTTTTACAAAGATAAATTTTGGGTTGAAATCAAGGCTTTGAGAAGATTTGGAACTAGATCTTAATTTTTTTTTTTTACTTCTTAAAAATTCTAGGAATTCTTCAAAAAGAATAAAATGAAATTTTGGGAATCTTCACCCAAAAAAATATGAGAATCTTTTTTATAAGGGGTTTTTACAATTTGGTCCCAATCTAATTGGGAAACATCACTTTTTTATTTGTTAATTTAAAATACAACAAATTGGTCCTAATATAATTCAAAATACATCAAATTGGTCCTAATGTTAGTCAAACTAACGGTCAAATAACATTTAGAAGGGTAAAAAAGTCATTACGTCTGTTTCCAATTAAAAAAATCAATAAATAAAAACAAATAAATAAATAAAAACAAAAAACAAAATCAATAAATATTAAATATTAAAAATTAAAAATTAAAAACGAAAATAAAAATAAAATCCTCCTCTCAATCTCTCATCTCTCATTCACGATCTCTCATCTCCTCACCAATCTCTTTCTCTATTTTCTTCTTTCTCGAATCCCACACAAATCATAGAAACCCAACACCTCACCATTCGAATTTGTTTGTCGAACACCGCAAGATCCACGTCTTCTGGGTCAGCCTGAACCACCTTTGAAGCTGACAATCTGCTCCTCCGCGTCGGAGAACGGCACCGACGGAGGACTGCTTTTGAAGCCCACAATCTGCTCGAGGAGTGAGGGGATTGAAATTTCTGGGTTTGGGTTTTTGGTTTTTGGTTTTCTATTATGATTATTATTATTATTATTATTATTATTATTTGTTATAGTTTGATTTTTTTTTTTTTTTGTCACAATTTGATGTTGGAAGTGGACGATTCAGTCGACGAGCAGCGAGTAGCGAGAATAGGGAAGGCGAAGAAGGATTTGCTGATGACGGCGCTGTGGAGAGGGGAAGAAGACGATGAATCGCACAAGCTGCAAGTGACGAGCGAGGCCGGTTCCACATCGACCATGTGTTGAAGAAAGAATCCACAAAAATCCAGCTTTGATTTTTGGTTTTTGCTAATCTCCATCATGAAGACTTGCGTTGAAGAACTTATTGCTTTTGGTTTTTGCTAATCCACAAAGAACCCACGAAATTGCATTGAAGAACTTGCTGCTTTTGGTTTTTTCTAGGAATTTTGGTTGAAGAAAGAACCCACAAGAACTTACTGCTTCTGGGTTAAAGAACTTGTTGCTTATTGATTGCATCTTAGTTTTTTCTGGTTTCGACTTATCTGATCACTCAAATCCGGCTTTGGTTTTTGGCTTTTGCTAATCTCCATCGTTTTGTTTGTTCTCTTTCTCATACTGTGTATCTGAATATAAAAGGGAGATTAGTCTTATTGCTTGTTGAAACAATGGAGATCTAGAAATTTCCAGATCTCAATCGTTTGGATCTCAATTTTATTTTATTTTTTCTGTTTTTAATATTTTTTTAATCATAATTTTTAATATTTAAATTAATATTCTGCTTATAATTAAAAAATCCTGTTTTTTTTAAGAAAATATTTTTTTTGTTCTTAATTTGATTTTTATTTAATTTTAAAATAAAAAAAGTATTTGAAAGAAATTTTGGAAAATTAAAATGTAATAACAAAAAAATAAGAAGGGTAAAAAAGACTTTTGCTAGAATTTGTGTTAGTTGACCGTCACTTTGACTAACATTAGGACCAATTTGATGTATTTTGAATTATATTAGGACCAATTTGTTGTATTTTGAATTAACAAGTAAACAAATGATGTTTCCCAATTAGATTTGGACCAAATTGTAAAAACCCCTTTTTAAAAAAGTTTTTATTTCTTTAATTGTTTTTAAAAGATTTTATTACAAGTTTATTTATTATTTAATAATTATTTAATAGTTAAAAATTGATTATTTTAATAGTAAAGGGCATTTAAGACTTCTTAAAATAAAATGCAGGGGTATTTAAGTCTTTTTCAAGTCAACTGTTAAATCTAACGTTTGACCACTAACAGCAGGGGTTGTTTGTGTAATTAAGGTTATTTGTTGAAAATTTTGCTACAAGGGCAAAACATAGGGTAAGTTTATGCAATTAACCCATATATATATGTATATATATTTTTTTTTTTGTACGGATATTGACACCCATAAATATGATAAGTGCACCCATATTTATAAGTACATAAATTCTATTATCAGTTCGAACTGATATAACTTTTGTCAATTCCTTGCATGTGGGCCACTGGATTTAAATACTTTGACTTGGTTGTTTGCACTTGTCAGTCAAAGTATTTAAATCCAATGGCCCACATACAAGGAACTGATATAACTTTTGTCAGTTCGAACTGATAATAGAAAGACTGTTTATAAGTACATTCATCTCTAAAATTTAAAATTAAAACATTACTATAGACACCCATCTTAATGGCAATAGTACCCTTATTTAAATGAATGTTTTCATTTTAATACAATTTATTTCTAAACCCTCATAAGTTATTAACACACCCAATTTTACAAATGATAAATTTTTAAGTTTGAAAACACAGTCTCGAGAATTCTTAAATTCTTAAATTCTTAAATTTCGAGAACCTTTACTTCAGACCAATTTCAGACTATGTATTTACCTAAAGCAAATTCTTTATCATAAGTTGACTTCTTTTTTCGATGAGTTTGAGGTTTAAAACAATTTCTGATCCAGATGGGAGTGGTTTGAACTCGAAGGAACCAAAAATGGATCTTGGAAATGGAAGTGAAGTTGTTTATGTTCCACAATAATGCTAGAGGACCCAAAAAAGTAACCCAAATTTTGGACCTAAACCTATGTGGCAACATCACACACAACATGGGCCCACATCACTCTTCCCAAAGATCCCATGTGATGTTGCCACATAGGTTTGGATCCAAAATTTGGGTCAATTTTTTGGGTCCTCTAACATTACTCTTATGTTCCGAGATTGTTGACGTCTAATGAATCGTGGAAATTCTTTGATTATTTGAACAAGGAGATTCCTTGGACCAAACCTACCATTCGTGTCTTTGGTTGATCTCACGTTCAGGTTAGATATGTCATCAATTTTTTTGTTTTTTTATTATTCATGATTTTTAATATGTAAGTTGATCATTGATTTTGGATTCCAAAATGAGGTTCTAGCAATGGTGATTTATGGATTGGTTGGATACTTGGATAGTTGGATGTGAAGTTGCTGTTTGCAAATTAAAATGCATAGTTTATATTTTGATCTCTCTCCATGCTCCTTTCAAATTTGTTGTCTACCAGTAGAATATTTTTCTGTTCATTGTGCTATACTTCCTTGGAGATCCTACCGTCTAATGGTATACTTTTCTATGCAGCTTAGAGACACATGTTATGTTGCAAGTAAAGGATTGCTAGAATTAATTTACAGCGGATACCAGCCTCATGCCTATTCTTGGGATGATTTTCCTCCTCTTAAGGACATTCCTCTGAAAATTCTTGTTACACTACTTTGTTATATGATAATGAGAGATTTTGGTTCCGTTGGGCTTCCGTTCTTCTCATTCTTTAAAAAAAAAAAAAAAAAAATAGAATTAAGGTTGAAATAGTTTTTATTTTTATTTTAATAAAGTGATATAGTTGAAGATATAGATGTAATTAATGGGTGTAAATAGTATTTTGTTTATTTTTAATTAAACTAATTTATCCTTATTGGTAAATTCCTATTGGGACATTTTTGTAATTAAAATTTTTATTAAAATATGAGTGTACTTATCATATTTATGGGTGTCAATATCGGCTCCTTTTTTTTTTTCTTTTATGGTTTAATGTTTTCCTATTATTAGAAGAAAAAAAAAACTTTATAAAAAAATTCCTTAAAATAAAAGATTTTATTACAAGTTTATTACAAGTTTAAAAGATTTTATTACAAGTTTATTTATTATTTAATAATTATTTAATAGTTAAAAATTGATTATTTTAATAGTAAAGGGCATTTAAGACTTTTTAAAATAAAATGCAGGGGTATTTAAGTCTTTTGTAAGTCAACCGTTAAATCTAACGTTTGACCACTAACAGCAGGGGTTGTTTGTGTAATTAAGGTTATTTGTTGAAAATTTTGCTACAAGGGCAGAATATAGGGTAAGTTTATGCAATTAACTTATATATATGTATTTTTTTTTTTTTTTGTACGGATATTGACACCCATAAATATGATAAGTGCACACATATTTATAAGTACACCAATGTCTAAAATTTAAAATTAAAACATTACTATAAACACCCATCTTAATGCCATATATATGTTTTGCACCCATATATATGTTTTTATTTTTTTTCTTTTATGGTTTAACGTTTTCCTATTATTAGAAGAAAAAAAAAAACTTTATAAAAAAATTCCTTAAAAAAAAAAAAAAAACATTAGAGAGAGAGAGAGAGGAGGGATTGGTTCAAGATTGTAATAAATTTTTTTTTTAAAAAAATACAATATTATTTTATAATATTAGAAAATGAGGGTGATAATAGTGTCAGTGTGTTGACTTAATAAAAGAGAAAATGAGGAAATGAGGAAAATGAAAGCGTGTAAGTAAGTGCCTAAGTGGTAAGTAGTATGTGGTAAGCAAAGCAGCGGCGCACTAAATAAGCAACTTGTCACTGGAGAAGCGCTTTGAAGACAACTGCTTCCAACTTCCCAATCTCTATTAATTAATAATCTTAACTTCAACACCAGTGTCAAGACTCAAGTGTGAACACAAAACACCAATTTTTTTTTTAGTTTTTATTTAATTTTCTAAATAAAATAAAAAAACGTGTCCAAATATACCGTACCGCCAGTCTCTCTCTCTCTCTCTCTCTATTACCTTTTCACTTCGATTTCAACAAAAACGCTTTTTCTTCTTCTTCTTCTTCTTCTCCCTCTTCTGTATTATTAGGGTTTTGAAATGTGATTACATTATGGAACTCTCTGAACCTGTTTTTGTCCCCAATCACGACCACCAACTCACCCACCCTCAATTAGAGTTACAACCACCCTCACCTCCTTCCCCCGATCTCGATCCTCCGCCCTCTGATCTTAACCACGCTGCGGCGCTCCAGGAAGACCTGCAGAATCTCGATTTGGGAGAGGCCGAGGCGGAAGAGAAGGTTGAGAACAAAGATGAAGAGTGTGAGAGTGATGATACTATCAACGATAGAAATGAGAACGAGAATGGTAACGACAACGACAACGACAACTACGACAACGACAACAACGACAACGACAGCAACAACAACAGCGGAAGTGAAATCAGAAAACGGTACCCGTTTCCGGTGAGACCGGATGCAGAAGATTGCGCTTATTATATGAAGACTGGAACCTGCAAATTTGGCTCCAATTGCAAGTTTAATCATCCTGTTCGTAGAAAAAATCAGGTGAAGTTCACTCTTAACATAAAAATGTGATTTTGTTTTCACTGTTTCAGCTTTGTTCTTATGTTTGTGTGTGTGTGTGAAGATGCATGTAGGTGGTAGATTGTGTTCTCATTTTGATTTGGTGAAGTGTTGTAATTATTGTAATGTGGTTCATTTTTTGCGATCTAATATCAAATGCTCACTTGCGGAGAATGTTGGTGAAAGAATACTTGTTTTTTCTTTCAGGAAAAATGTCTGATTTATTGGATTTATTTGACTGGAATGTTTTGGTTGTTCTCATTCATTCGTCTTCTGTCATTTTGAAGGCTGCTAAAGAGAAGGTGAAGGCAAGAGAAGATTCATTAGAGCGGCTGGGCCAGGGCCAGAGTCAGAGCCAAATAGAATGCAAGGTTAATTTTAATATTAAATGTTGTCTTTTGAAGTGGGAATGTGAAACAAAACTTGTTTTCCATTTCTTTTTTTATGGGTTTTAAATGAAGATAACAGTTACTGCAAGAAAGGATATTGCTATCGACTATGAGTTTAACTTTAATGCTTTGTATAAACCTTGGCTAATCATTTCAGGTGTTCTTGGTCACATACTATGACTCAAGAATTTCATGTAGATTTGGGTTTTCATTCATGTGGAAGTTACTTGATTAAGAAACTATAGTTTTCATAAACCTTCTATAGTTTTCATAAGGGTCCTTTAATATAGGATGCCACTGCCGGTGATCTTAATATTTGGTGTTGAATATCTTGAAAGTTTTTATTGTGTAGAAATCAATGTACTTAATGTTTTGTCTTTGTCTCATTTTGAGGAAATAATAGATGGATTGCATACGTAGAACTTGTCACCCGCATTTTTCCCTTTCGAATAGTATCATTTTTAATTGTTATTCCTGTTAAAATCATTTATCGGTCTAGAGCATGTAAACACATTAATCAGTCTTGAACAAGTAGAGATGTATAAACGTGTTTATGTGCTTTCTATTTAACTATTTAATGTATTGTTTCCATGAGTGATGAGCCTATTAATACCTTATATGTTAGCATTTATTAATTATTTATTTCTGTGTATAATGCAGTGTGTACTAATGATATACTTCTTGGTGCTGTAATTTATTTCTTGAGCTTTTTGCAGTATTACCTGAGGACAGGAGGGTGTAAGTTTGGAAAGGCATGCAGATACAATCACACCAGAGCAAAATCAAGCGTCCTCCCAATTTTCGAGCTCAATTTTCTTGGTCTCCCTATTCGAACGGTAAGACTTATATCATTGTATAAAGCATTTGATGTACCTGTGTTGTTCTGCTACTAAGGCCTGTTTTATCGATTTCTTAAGTTCGCTGATCTACATGAGATTTATTGTTAGTCATTTTGCATAATCTGCTGGAGAAGTCATCCTAATTTTAAAATTTTTATTCATCATAGGGAGAGATGGAGTGCCCCTATTACATGCGTAATGGCTCCTGCAAGTACGGAGTTAACTGCAAGTTTAATCATCCCGATCCGACAGCTGTAGGTAGTTCTGACCCTCCTTCAGGATTTGGTAATGGTGGATCTGTCTCATCTCAAGCTGCATCACAAGCAAGTGTAGGATCTTGGTCATCCCCAAGGGCTTTAAACGATACTGCCTCTTTTGTGCCAATGATGTTTTCACCAACTCAAGGGGTTACAGCTCAAAATTCAGAATGGAATGGTTATCAGGTAGTAGCATTGTGTTTATGCTAATAACTTTTGTAACATTTGCCTTTCCTGTTTTTTTCTGTGTTTATCTTTCTTTCATACATTACTTTTTTGATTCTTCTGTAGCATCTAAAATTTATTTATTTGTTTTGAATCTTAGTATCTAAAATTTATTATGTTGGCATTGAAATACATAAACACAAATCCATGCCTAGAGTACTAAACTGACTCATCATTTGGATCAGTTACTATAACGACATTAGTGGTGATGGTGAAGATACAATCCACTAACCTTGTATGGCAGTTTGAAAGGAAAAATGGTAAAGGAATCTTTAAATGGAAAAAATAGAACTCTTCTCTCATTCTGTTTCTTGGTTTTCCTAATGCCTACTTTTACCCTTGTCTACTGACAACTGACTCCAGTTTTACTTTGGCTTACCCTTTTCTTTTTTACTTCTAATTTAGTTGGTGGTTCAAATAATGTTCAATTGTGGATTCATAACAAAAAGATGTTAACAGAGCTTATGCTTCAAATTATTAAATGTAGAAGACTAAAAGCCGTTCTGCCAATTATGGTCTCCACATTTCAGTTATCAATATGTTTTTGCATTGATTTGTTTTATTTGTCTTGTCAAGGCTCCTCTATATCCACCACCAGAAAGAAATATGCATCCAGCTCCAGCATATGTCATGAATAACCCAGCAATGGAATCCACTGTCTACACGCACAATCAGCCACATATTATTGCTGATGAATTCCCGGAACGACCTGGCCAACCTGAGTGCAGTTACTTCCTAAAAACTGGGGACTGTAAGTTTAAATCCAACTGCAAATATCATCATCCGAAGAACCAGATCTCAAAGTCACCGCCATGCGCCCTCAGTGACAAAGGCCTGCCACTAAGACCTGTAAGTTTGTTGTGCTTTTTTGAGCTCTGCTTCTTATGGATGCTATATGTGCTTAGGAAACAATTTTGAAGATCATTCTCATGTAGGGAGCCAAATTAAAATGGAAGTCTTGGAACAAATTCAATGGTTTTCCAAAATGGATAGGGATTATATATATGTGTTACTCTATTGTTCTTTATCTGTTTTTTGTTCTTCTTAAAGTGAACTTTTATTAGTTAGTCACCGGTTAGCTTTTTCATTTATGATTACTCTTTTCTGACACCATAGCTATTTTTTCTCCTGAAACACAGGAACAGAATGTCTGTTCGCATTACAGACGCTATGGCATTTGCAAGTTTGGGCCTGCTTGTAGATATCACCATCCAATAGAACTAACTGCTTTGGCAACCGATTCTGGATTAGATCCATCTCCACCCTTTGGCGATTCGGAAACTACGGAAGAGGCTAGAGTGGCTGGAACTGGAAATGGAAGTGATAATAAAATTCAGCAGCCTGTGTAAGAATTTTTGCATCAAGAGAGCTCTCTAGCTTTTTAGGATTCACATCGCTGAGGAATTTTAATTTTCTCCTTAGACATGAAAGATTCTCTTTATACATTTTTAGTTAAGCTGCCACAAGCTTTTCAGAGGATGGCACCATAATATATATATATATATATATTTATAATGTTGTGTTACTCTACAAACTCTGAAGTGAAATCAGGATATGTAAATCATCTAGATTTCTGTTGTTGCTTTTCGTTGAATGTAATGCGTGCAGTAAATTACAAAATTATATCAAGGAACTTGCATACTTTTTATTTGAAGGCTTTTTATATAAGCACGTCTATATTATATATATATATATAGAAATTTGTAGAGAATAACAAAATAGAGAAGGATCCAACATTCCATTGAATATATGTGTAGTCTATTTTGTTCTGTCAATGCTTCAGCAGTATCTTGATAGGCAAGTTACATGATTTCTAGGGTCGACGACAGCAGTTAAACCACAGCAAAGCCACTCTCTGCTTAGAAGCCAGAAAAAGAATTGTTGTGTGTTTGTTTAAGAGAAAAAACAGAATAAGAAAATAAAAGCATAAATATGTAGAAGATACCTTGGGAGGAAATTGAGAATGATGTTTTTTGTTGTGATTGGTCTTTGGGGTTAGGATTTTGACATTAGTGGATTTGGTTTTCTTGTCATCTCTAGCCTTGTTAAATATGACTGTAAATCCTTCTGCTGAGGCTGGGTTTTTTACATCCCACTCTCCAAACTTTGGCAACGGTAGCCCTTGCTGCTAAAAAAAACATCAAACACTTATAAAGAAGATCCCATCTCAAAAGTAAATTCATTATATGATGCAATGAAAAATTAAAAAGAAATGTTTACCGAAGCCATGAATGGAGGAGGTTGGGTTGGAGAGATGGAGATGGAAATGGAAATGGAAATGGAGAGAAAGAGAGAAAGAGAGGAGAAAATAAAAAGAAAAGAGAGAGAGAGAGAGTCTGTTTAGGCGTACACCTAATCTAACCGTTTTTAGTTTCGCGGGAATCAGCTTCTCGTAACCTATTTTCTGTTACATAACCACAAATATTAAAACAAATCCCAATAGGATTAGAATAGGCCTAATGTATAAACCATCAGCTATGTCTTCCTATATTTGATACATTATGATTAAACAAGCTTTCAATTTGAATAAATGTTTTTAAGGTTAATAAACATTTAGTGCTGTCTAGGTGTACTGTCAACTTTATTTTCCTTTCGATGATAAAATTTTTCATCAATTGTCATTGTCTAGGCACACATACAACCATCCTTGAACAGGACAAAAAAAAAAAATGTAGGGGTCGTTGTTTTTTTTTTTCTGAAGATTGAAGTCATGAAGTTTTTTGAAATTGAATTAAAATCTAAGACTTTTTTTTTTTTTTTTTTTTTTGGAATAGGTTTCTTCTATTATATACACCAGTGTGTGTATATATATATATATATATATGTAGTTTTTCTATTGTCAGTTCGAACTGATATAAAGCATATCAGTTCCTTGCATGTAGGCCATTGGATTTAAATGTTTTGACTTGACTAAATGCACTTGTCAAAACATTTTTTCAATCCATTGACCTATATGCAAGGAACTAATATGTTTTATATTAGTTTGAACCGACAATATATATATTAGGACGAAGAATGTGGACCATAGATTATGAAGAAGTTTTGACAAGTGCATATATATGTATATATATATATATATATATTCAATTATCAATTTGTTCTGACAATAAATATATCAGAATACACCACTTATCAAAACTTTTTCATAATCTGTGGTCCACATTATTTGTCGTGAAATATTTGTTGTCAGGACGAACTGACAATAAAAAGACTGTATATATATATATAGGTTTCTTCTATCATTATGTAGGGGTTTTTTTTTTTTCTTCTGAAAACTGAACAGTCATAAAGTTTCCTGAAGACCAAATAGGGATTGAAATCTAAAGACATGTTTATTATTTATTATTTTTTTTCTCATATTTGAATGTACTATCAACATATTTCTTTTTTAAAAGTAAAATTGTCTGAAAGTAATTTTACATTTATACCCATACTAATTAAAAGAAGTAATTTAACATGTATAATTCTTTATAAGATTTTGTATGTTCTTCTGCAAACAAAGTTAAATTTAACAAAACAAAAAATTAATCAAAGAATATAATTTTGCATGTTATGCAAACAAAGTTCAATTGATTGTACAAAAAAAAGTTCAAGTTCAATTTTGCATATTATTCACGCTTTCAGTGTATATAATTCAAGAAACCATTTTTGTTTTTATTATTATTTCCTGGATTACATGCACCAAAAACCAAATAAAAAAAAAGGTTCTTAAATTTTATTTTATTTTTTGGAATATGTTTCTTCTATTATATACACCGTTGTGTGTATATATATATATATATATATATATAGAGTTTCTCTCCAAACCCCTTGATATAAAATTATATACTAACCCACTTTTCATCATTTGGATCAAAATCCAAGGGTTTCTGTGTAGGATTTTGATCCAAAGGATGAAAAATGAGTTCGTATAAAATAATAATAACAATAATAATAAAAAAGTTTTTACCAAGATTTGGTTGGAGAGATTTAATTGTTCAAAGAAATATGTTAAAACTTTTAAAAAAAAAAATTATACACCATATCAAATTAGGATGAATTTGAAAATATACCTACTTTGGAAGTATAGACATAGACTTATTTGACCACTTAAAAAAAAAAAAACAAATAAAACAACTGAATGTATTCAATTTCCCTTCTTTATTTTTTTTTAAAAAAGGAATGACTCGAACCCACAACCGCACAACATAGATGTTAAAAAAACAAATAAAACAACCTAAGCGAATCTATATACAATTGATACCATTGTCGATTAGCATAACAAGGCGGGCTGTTTTGAACGATCTAAAACGTAAAATTAGGAACACATAACATCATAACAACCGTTAAAACAAAAAACCTTCAATCAAATATTAGAAAAAATTATATATATATATAACTCATTAACACAACATGGCACCATCTGAGATATATTGATGTTTGCGAAGCTAAGTTTTGATATTATAAATACAAGGGTTGCTCAGTTTTGTCCTCTCATCCAAAATTACAACAATGCGAAAAGCTCAGATCAGGTACACCCAACACCCGAAAAAACAATGAGGGATCAGTGGGAAAGAATATCTTACACAGCTAAATTTTTTACAACAATCTATACATAAAACTGCATCTTGGATCCTAGTAATTTAAGAAAGGGAGTGTCGGACAGCAATATAGGGCAATTTCTAACTCGAATCTACACTCTCTACATGGTTAGAGCAGGAGCAGCCCCATGAATTCCAAGAACAGAGACGATATTCAAGACTCAACATTGGCTTTGTTTCCAGCAAGGATGAGGGATATTTCCAACCCACGGCTAAATGCTTGATTAAACAGGAGACGAGACTGGAAGGTTGAAACAAATGGAAACCACGATAACAATGCCAATGGTGCAAAAATAAGCATCCCCATCCCGGCATCATACATTCTGGCAAACTCCCGCACTGAATCCCACATGCCCACACTCCTTACTATCTTCTTCCAGGTGATACCTAGCTGTATCAGCACAACAGAAACAAATTTGCAAATAATCAGAAACACACATGATAGAGCTCGATCTGAAATCAAAATTTCAGGCAATTAAATTGCGTTTCCACAAAAGTGTAGTTAGAATGTTTCCCCTACTTACAGAATCTCGACTCTAAAAGGACAGCAAAGGAACAGAATTATTGCAAGGTGCAATATAAAACCTCCACTAAAACTCAGTGTATAGTATCACTAACAAATTATATATCTACAGTGAGACATACGGTGCTAGCACTAGTGGCACCTATGCGATATTTGTTATGACTTCACTCTCCAATAGTTTGATCAGCATTTAAGTGGATTCTTCATATACGGTGCAACTTTAAGCAGAAAATGACAAAAGCATTTATAACTTACACATATAATAGCCCATCCGGTAGGAATAAATGCAAGGATGCTTGCAAAGAGGTCCGCAATTGACAAATTCGTAAAGGCAACAATAAGGGCAAAGGCCGCAACAAGCCCTAGCGAGGTGATTCCCTGCACTAGCCGCATCACTAACTGCATATTGCCGGACCTTTTTGAGTTATAGGTAAATACCTGCAAAGTAATAGAAGATTGATCACAAACAAAAAATGCCAGAGCAAAATTTAAGCAGCTAGCTCAGGTAAAGAATAGGAACTCGAAAGATACAAACCTTAAATATCATAACAATGGCAACCAATGCAAGCCAGGAGAAGCCATAAATCTAGCAAAAAAAGCAAACATCAAGATCAAGAAGAAGCAAGGTCAGCTACAACACCCTGAATTACTACATTTCACATTGCACAATAATTACATATATTCAGCCCAAACAATTAGCACTTTTAACTGTCCAGACTCATTTTCAGCATTGAGAACTATCTTTAAGAAGAATATTTTCTACAATAACATTCCAAGGATTTTGAAAATTAAATTTCAGCCGTTGCAAAGTGCAGTAAGGATTTAAGTCCGCCAACTACTTGCATACTCACCAAAGCAATGAAAGCTAATGTCTGCATGCTTTCATCAACTATGTTACCAAAAAAGTGAAACCACGTAGAAAGACCAAGGCACATACATGGTTGTCTGTATGATGCTAATATGCAGTCAGGTGACGAAAAGTTATTTTTCAGATCCCCGCTCTTAATTCATGCTTATGCAACTTTAATACAATAAAATAATGCCCAATACCATCAATAACCCTTAAACAAAGTGTTTAATACATTAACAACATTCCAAGTAGCGCTTTATAATTGTACGGTATAGTTTATTTTGTTTTTTTAAAGTAAACTTAATTCATTTATCATTTTATTTTATTCTTTATTCTTTATTTTGCTAAAAAAAGCATATGTTAGCCAAGAAAGCTAAAGTAGAAAGTACCGCGAGTGATGTGTCCTTTCCAGTGACATGGAGTTTGTATACAATGCCATATTGAAACATGAAGAACCTCAAACTTAGTATTGTTTCCAGTAAACGACCTCTTACTGTTTGGATATGGATCTGCAAAAATGGAGGGAGAGTACGTTACCACCAAAAAAAAAGCAAGTATTTATTACAAAAACACTGACCCCAACGTAAACCATATGTAAGATCACATGTTTATACTACTTGTCATTACTCAATAAATTAGAAAAAATAAAGGATATACTAGAGAAAACGTAACAATTCTTAGTAGGAATAACTGTTCTGCAAAATAAATTGAGTAGCAAGCAGACAATTTATGCACATACAAAGTCTCAGAGCAACATCCTAAAAGCCATAAAACAAAAAAATTAATCTCATAAATCCAGTTTCTCAATGTAGTAATGTACCATCTTTCTCATGAATAGAAACTTGAAATATGGATTTACAGAAGAAAAATATTTCCCATTACACCAAACAAATGGCCAAAGATCTCATCTCTACTGCAATAATAGGGAAGTTAACAACACAATTGTGTAATAGTAATTAACCTGTTCTTCCTCCCACCAAGCTTCCCAGCTATTATCTCCCTTGACCCCTACTCCACCTTTGTACAGAAGCCAACTGGTCCAATCCTCAAAATCCTCTACGGTCCTGTTTATAAAACAATAAGACTTAGTACACAACTCAATCCTTGCAAAGGAAAAAAAAATTCCAATGATATTTGATATACAGAATGTTCCACCAGCAGAGAATGTAAGCTAAAACCAGTGGAGGTGATTAAAATCTACGAAACTTACTTTTGCCATTCAAAACCAGATGGATTGAAGATGTAAGGAGCAAAGAGCCACGAGAGTACGAGGAACCAACTGCTAAGAGTTAGCAGAACAAAAGAAACAGCACCTCCATCTATGTACCCATATGCAATGTACACTATAAGGAGCAGTGCCACCTCAAGCCTGAGAAAACCAAGTTTGAAGATTTTAAAACAAAGTCCCTCTCAACTTTCAAGTAACAATATTATTCCGTGTCAGAAACTGATGAAAAAAATACTCACGCTTTGACAAAATGGCTTCTTGAGTAAAGTCGGTAATTTTCCGCAAATCTAATGTGGCGTACAACAAAGCCTCTGCCAGTTGCTCGATACTGTTATTGAAATTAAAATACATAAAGTTAACTGCCCAACCCAAAGAAGAGTATTTTAAACAAATAAGATTTGAAAATGGAATACATACTTTTGCACCTCCATGGAGGATAGTACGTCCAAAGTAATGAGTTCTGGTTCCTAATGAGAATGTGAAGAAGACAGAGCACAACTGAAGTTGCATTGTAACAAAGCTAAAAACAGCCTGCATATGTTAAATAACAGCAAAAACAACTTAAATTACAGTCAATGGGGCGATACATTTATCACAATGATACAGTTATACATCACAAAAATCAAAAGAAAACTATAAAATGCATGGCCCAGATTACTAAAAATATCCCCAGTATTGTACTATAAAGAAGCTACATTCTTCAAAAGTAAACTATAACATGCAAAGTCTATTATTTATAGCAAAATAAATTTAAAATATCTCAAAAGAAATTAATCCGAATATGACACTGCTGAGAGTTAGATGGACTGACCTTCAACAATCCCAGTTCAAGTATAAAACCCATTATCATTGGCACTGCGGTAAAAACGCCGATCTGGACCAGGAACTGTGTATTCAAAACAGTGTCCAAAGCTGTGTTACCTGACATCTTTGCTTGTAGTGCGATTGCACGATCAAGTCCAGAGAAAGCCTGAAAGAGTGGACAGGAGAGTGACAAGATGTCATTAGCTGGGAGGCAAAACTCAGTAAACCTCTGAAGAGATGAAAAGGACTACACTACTTCGATACAGATTTAAATTTCCACCTAATTATTATGCTTGATATGGAAATAATAAAAAAGGACACCAAAGAAATGCCAGATTTCATATTTACCTTGTATAGTAAAAAATAAAGCATTAAAAAAATAGAGCCAAAATGAATAATTAAATAAGAGTGTTAGGTAACTGTTTGACCCAAAGCTTACGCTTGTAGGTAAGAACATAAGCAATAGTGTTTAAGCAACTAAAACACACTCTAATGTACAAGAGTATCGGGCTTGCCACTTAACCTAAATGTACAACATATAACTGATACAAATTTAGTGACATGGGGACATGAACCCAAGCACTCTAGTAAAACTGGCTCTGATACAAATTTAGGTAATCGCTAAACCCAAGAAGTTAAGCATGTAGATAAGGGCTCAATTCATGAAAAGAAAGCATATTCCAGTCAAAATGAAAAAGGCAATCTCCTGCCACTGCAGAATGGAACCAAGAAGGGAAAGCTTAGTCTGTTAAATTACCAGGTAAGCTCTTCCATATAGGAATACATACACCGTAAGAACGGTCATCTGCATTACAAAAAAAAAAAAAAAAAAAAAAAAAAAACTCTTTATCAGTGAATTGTGGAAATAGTGACCTAAATAGGATCCAATTACTTGAAAAAAGAAACATAGAACAAGTTGTGGAAATAATCACACCATTGTGCAAACATAGAAACCAACAGTTGTGAAGTAGAAAGAGAGCATTCTAAAGAAATCAAAAAGTTGTCCAAGCCTGTACACGTCCCTGCTTAGGACTTGCTCTCCATTTCCTCCTGCAACTTTCCCTTCAAAAAGGGCAATTTGGTTTAACCCAACATCTCTTCCCTTTCCGACCTACAAGAAGAAACATTATCAAGGATTTGGAAAAAATAAAAAAAAATTGTTTTCAAACTGTCTTCAACTGACAAACAAAAACATTATGAAGAGACTGGCATATCAAACCTGAATATACTCATGATGGGTAATGTTACCCTGCCTGAGTGTGGAGTTGAACCCTGCAAATTTATGTTGATATAATTAACTTGGCCAACAGAAACTAATTACCACATTACAAAAGACACTTAAATTACCACATTACAACAAATCCAGTAAGAGAGTATACAGAACTAAGCCCTATTTCTTCAAAATCATAAAGCTTAGGCAGAAAAAAGCAATGGCTTGGCTAATCATTCAGAGAAATGTAACTCCAAGAAACTGCCTAGGGTATTGCACAGTCAAGATAGAACATAATGTACATGATTCATCCCTTAAAATTTAACTCAACTAATCAAAGATCCCACCTTGTAAGTTTGCATTTTAAATCCCTAAGTCAAGAATGAGACAAAGAGGTCATTAACATTCTTCAAACTTACCTGCATATATATCTTCACTGATATTGATTACACGCGATGCCTTACTAATGCCACCTCGAGTAATATGAAATATTCGGTCAAACACATCTGGATGTCCATAGTGCATGCGGACCCTGTGAAGTACATGAAAATGAAAACAAGCATACAAAATATCTTTCAGTTAGAAGATAACTTTGCAACTTGATAAATAAGCAGCAAAATAAACAAAATTCCCCATATAAAAAATGATGACCCTTAGTCCTCCAACCCGACAAACCCACCCAAAGAAAAATAAGAAACAAAACCCTTCCATGTTACCATGTGGGATTTGTGTATAATGACATGCAATTGGCACAAATGCACTCACACCGTAATGACTACATTTTTATGATCATTAATATGTAGGCCAATGCTTTAAAACCCAATACATTGATGATATTATTATTAAAAGATGTTTTATTAAAAAACAAGAGGGTTTCCAAAGAGGAGCCCTATTTTCCATCGGACGCCTCATTCTTTTGTCTCACAAAGAGAGAGAGAGAGAGAGAGAGAGAGAGAGAGAGGAGGTTAATCACACAATCAATCCTAAACCCTTAAAGAAAGAGGTGAAGAGAAAAAAGGACGGAGAAAGAGAGAGAGCTTCAAGAAAGCTAAAGATCAAAGGCAATTCATTTGATCCCTTTATGATTTTATGATAAACCTAGACTATCTTATATCACACGAATATTATGATTTTAGCCAAGTAAATTCATGATTTTAGAGGGTTTCATTATGAGTACATTAGAGTGTTTGATTGAGGATTCAACAATAAATTTTACACATTTTCGTAGTACAATAGACAAATCTACAAGTTAAAACTATTAGTTATCAAAGTAGACATCTTAAGGATCAATGTGAAGTTCATTTTGTTTAATAATATTAAATATGTGAGTTGCTGGAAATTTGCTTTCGTCCAAAAAAGTTAAAAAATTTCAGAGCTAAGTACTAAAAAATTTCATAGCTAAGTATGAAGTGTTTTTCTTTCTTTTTTTGATAGTGTATTAGAGTTGAAAAAAAGGTTTTATTTACAAAAAAAATTAATTGAGGCGCATTGAGCATTCCTTGATTCTATAGAATCAAACTGCAAGAAACTTCTCAAAATGATACATTTTACGAAACTCCTTGATTCCATATATATGTATTATTTTAGGATACATTTTTGTGTTTTAGAATAGTGTTTTTGACATGTTACACTTTTGGTAGTTAGGTTGGAAATTATGGAAACAAATTTATTGGATATTGGATTTTGTTCATTGGTTTAATGTTGAACTATTTATTCAAGACTCTATTTTCTGTTTATATATTAAATGTATGATAAGTAAAAAGCTCACTCCTTTGACCTCCAGGTCAGGGGCATGGCACACACCTTGACCACTACGCTCTCATATATTCTTTCCACCTCTCATTCTCCTTAATGAATTAAGACAGCTTATAAAGTAAAAAAGAATTGCCTTATAAGACAAAAATCAATAAGTCTTCATGCAATACCTCAGCTATAAGAAACTAA
Source organism: Acer saccharum (assembly GCA_030490815.1). NCBI lineage: Eukaryota > Viridiplantae > Streptophyta > Magnoliopsida > Sapindales > Sapindaceae > Acer > Acer saccharum. The sequence continues at coordinate 15,219,462 of CM059876.1, read as the reverse complement.
TTTTGATGAACAAAAATAAATAACAAGATTTAATATCTTTATCGAATTTTGAAACTTCATGTCCAATGAAACTAAGAATAGAGAATTGACACCAAGACACCTATCCAATAAAGTTAGCAACGAGGAGGGGCTATAACCAATATTAAATATTAATGACCTGTTGAAAATCATGCTGCAGAAAACAGACACATACACAAACACACACACACACACACACACACACACACACACACACACACAAAAAAGCATATGATGCATGCACAGAATGCAGAATACATACACAAACTGAATATAAGCAATAATAGAAGCCCATGTATAAAGACAATAAATGCCCAAAGTTTAGATATCCATTTTACTATAGGTATCAGACAATCAATCAGCAAATCCTAAAATGTAATGAAATATTGGCACAACCGATGTAAATTATTATGTGACCATTAAAGAAAAGCTAAAGTGACAAGGACTTCCCTCTATATGTTCTGTTTGAGGGTGTTTGAGTACTTAAATACTATTGCTTGGCCTGGCACGACCAAATCGTATCTCTCATCTATGTTTGTTCTACACCTAAAATTCTGTTTGTAATTGGGAATGGATCATGTGACAAGCTTGTCAATCTTCCATGTGAATGGAGTGTGTTAGGGTGCTTCAATATAAACATTAAACCTCACAGAATCACAACCGTATCACAAAATGTGAGTCTTTTCACTCCCCCAGCCCACTCCATCATTTGAGAGTGAATATGAAACCAGATTTAATAGCCCTGCCCTGAGATTGAATCGAATTAATCACTCACCCTGAATCCATCTAATATCTCCCTATATGTTTCTAATAAGAAACAAAGAAATTATATTGATCAAGAAAAGAACACAAAAATTGGGAATGGGTGCATCCCTTATATATCAGGACAAAATAACATCTCTACTAACAAAAAAAAAAAAAGGGAATAAATAAGAACTTGATTAGTAACCCCTCCTATACAACAGGTTGACATAAAATACTTGTTCACCTTAAAGGATTGGCTAACACACGCTGACCCAGGGTCACAAAGCTGGTCTCTTGATTGGACATGAACCAAGCCAAAGATGAGACACTGCATAGGTAGTTCCAAAACATAATTGGTAAGAAAGATTAATAGAGCAAAAAAACAATAAGTTATTATCCAAACTACAAGTGTCTCCTGACCTTCCTGTAAAAACATTCTCTCTCACTCCAAGAATAGTTGGAGGTCGAATGCCATGATCCCTTCGGAATTCATCAAGAAGATTTCTCATTTTCATTGCCTCCTCAAGGTAATTGTCCTACGCATTAAAACAAGAGCAAATCCACATACAGATTACAACTAAATCATTCTCTACTAAGCTTACTCTGGTAGATGCTATTCATGATTAACATTTTAAGTTAGGAAATCCTAGAAGCCGGAGGGCAACACAACAAAAGACAAAATGGGAAAGAAAGCAGCAACGATTGAAAAAGAGATTAAACGTCTATGCAGTTGGCAAAGGAATTCTATGCCAAAGTCAAATCTTAAAGGACCTAGAAAAATCTTTGCTGTCTGATAAAACCAGGAGAAACTCAAGGTTTTAATGATAAGTATCCCAAGATCCTCCTCCACCAAACATGCCAAGAAAAATTACAATTACTTTCATAGTTTTTCATTTCTTATTTTATAAAGTCTATTTTCAAATTTTTTACACCAACCTCATAACGGAAACACATCAAGACAGTCATCAAATCATCAGTATAGACCAATCAGCAGTCAAAAAGCTAGGGTCAATCAATTTACCAAGGAATCTTTTCTTCACTGAAAGCATTCCTTAGTAACAACTTGAGGACTACTCAATTTCTCTTTCTACCCAGATTTCAACTATCTGGTAATGTGAACCAAATGGAACTAGAGAGCAATTGCTTCCCAATATGCAAATTCAATTCATTCTAGAAAAACAAAGAACCTCTGCCCCCTAGCTTGGAAAGGAATATTGTGGCTTCAAGAATTAAAAAACATCAACAGAAGTGAAGAATGTAATTAAAAAGGGGGGTTTCTGTCTAGCATAGAAAAGATGAGAATTTAGTTAGGATTTAAAAGAACCTGATTCATGTCTATAGTTTGAATAGCTTCTCCACGTGTGAAAACTATGGCATGATTTTGATTTTCAGGCTTCCCTTCTCCAAGCTTCGGATCTCCAGGAAGTTTGATAGAATATATTTCCTACAAAAATGACATTTCCAATAAAAGAAAAAAATGTCAACATAGGATAAATTACATAACAATAGTGTAAGTGATAATATCTTGCAGCGACAAGCAAATGCAAAGCCTAAAAGTGCAATACATTTGTAGGAAACTTATCAATGCATTTACATCTCTTTCTTCTTTTTGAAGGGGGGTGGAGGGTGGGGATGGGTGTGTGTGCAGAAAAAGTGGATTTTAAAAGGGGGCAAGGGCAGACGAGATTTTTTTTTTACTGGAAGATAGAATAATGTATGTTTATAATGAAGGTGAGAGAGAGCTTAAGAATCACTAAAATATTGAGAAAAGCAAGTTTCATAGAACAAATCGGTGATGAACTATTACATTAGTCAGATAGAATTGCCTGACACAGCAAATACTGATTTCAGCACATTTGAACTTTGTAAAATCTTAAACTAAGCCGTACATCGCCATCTTTTGCATTATTTACATAGTTACATACATGATGTCCCCTAGAGCAGATAACTCAGATTTTTCTTATTCATCGCTAAAGGAAAACTATTTGACCTAACACCACAATAGCGACAGGTAAAATTCAATGACACTCATCAACTGCTGTCCAATCAAGTTATATCTCCATTTCACTTTGAACAGTAAACGTAAAAGAACTTCTTACATTCATAATAAAAAAACCATTTCAGACAAGAAATTCGTGCTATACACAAGCAATAGGTCAACCAAAGCCACCATATACCTGATCTTTTCCATTTATATCAGCTTTAACAAGCTTTGAATAAAATTCCTTTGAAACTATTCCATTAGTTGAACCGCTCTCCTCCACATGTATGAAAGCAACTCGAAGTGCCTCATTCCTAACAATAGAAACTACAGTTAATACACGTGCACTGGACTTATTATATGATATAATTAATAAAGTATTACAGTTAAATCACATTGCTTAACAATACGGTTAAACCGTTAAAGGCATGTGTAAAAACGAGATGAATTTCCCTCCACTGTCTCTTATCATAAATAATAGTTGTTTTTTCTCTCCCTCATCTTCCATAATTCATAAACACTTCATAACTTGCAAGAACTGCAACTTGACATGTCAAGGCATAAGTTGTAACAATCCTATTGAAACATTCTGATCTCAGTGACAAGATTAACAATTATGCAGCAAACGAATACAAGTCCAAGATATCTTGTTAGGCATAAAATCCCAAGTACGCTTTTACTGTTCTTTTTTTTTTTAAACAAGGATTCAATATCGTATTAGCATAAGCTAAAAAGTTTCTTAATCATTCCCATTTCCCGATAAGCATAGACATCTCAGAATAAAAAGAGCACCCACATCAGACATACCACATTAAATTCACACTTCATCTAACGCAAGTTTAGTGGGAAACAGTGACACATTATCAGTTCAGTAATTCAGCAGGGCTACTGCTGTCCCAGATTAATGATATAACAGCTCCATACAAGGAAGAAAGTTAATTTTTGTTCGGTGTATACAGTATAACATTATTGATTTACTTCGTTAGATCTTCTGAGCCATCAAGAAAAAATAAAACAATTTCAAACAACATAAAACTTTCATTTTAAGTTGTTATAAAACCCTCAGAGCTATTTGACCAATTAATTCAATTGATAGCCATCAGAACAAAAAAAATATACCTCTGCAACAAAAGAGCAATATCAACAGCTTCTGGTGCCTTCCGCTGCTTCTGTTGCCCATAAATTTGGCAAGAGACAACATATGTAAACTTTATATCTGCCTGTGCGCGTGCTTCACGTGATAACTCAAATCCTTGAGTTGAGGGCAAGCCATTTTGAGAATGATTATCCACTATCAACACAAAATGAATTGTTGAGTGTAACCATACCTTTCAAATAAACATTCTAGGTCATTGTAAAATATCTAGAAGCAAATACCTCCCAGTGGTCTCCTTTCCAAATAACTTTGTAGCATTAAAGCCCTTCTGTAGTACATCATACCACGCACTGCATTTACATCAAAATCAAAATAAACATATAAAAAATCAACTGGAGATAATTTTAATTGCCTTTCAACATAGCCACAACTCACAAGATATGAGAATAAGTGCTTGTTCGGTTGAGCTTTCTACTGCCTCAAAAGGTCTATTAACGTCTATTTGAGTTTTTTAGAGATGTTTGGTTGAGCTTTTGAGATTGTCTATTTTAAATTGAGTAGAGGCTAGTAGAGTTTAAACCTCTACTAGGCAAAAGCTCATGGGGAGGTGCTTCTCCAAATAGACCCTTTTTTTTTAAAGTCTACCAACCAAACAACTATAATTTTTTTTTTCAAAATCTCTATTTCTAATAGATCTACTACAAGTAGATCTTTTACCGGTAGAGGTTTTTCAAAAGCCCAACAAAACAAGCTCTAATACTCCATCTGGTCTACAAAAAGACTATCCGCTTAATATACATTTTCTGAGGGGAATCAGTGAATGTAATAAGAAAATTAATTAAACTGTGAAATACAAATTAACCTCACTCTGACATAAGCATTAAGTTGATTTTTCATAAGTTGCAGCTTTTATAGTAGAAAGGGACAAAATGAGGCTTTACAAAAGGGATATAATGGGGAGTTCAAAATAAAAACTTAAATTTTGACAGTAAGCAAGCAATGCGGATTTAAGAAAATTGAGAATAAGAAAATCTTATGTGCTGGCAGGAGTATGAGATTTCATCGAACATCTAACAAATTTTTAGAAAGAAAGAAAGAACAAATCGATATAGTAGCAAAAATAACTCTTAACCTGTCCTGGCCAGAGTTTGCCCTCGATAAGATGCCCAAAAGCGAAGTTCTAAAGAATCGCTTGAATTTCCTTGAAGATCCACCTCCCCAGCAGACTCACCTCGACCAATTCGTTCCAAAAAATTATCCCATTCATCTATAATTGAAAAATATAACTACTTGAACTAAAGAATAGTAACACCACAATAAGATGCACAAACTGAAGCTCTTATTGTACTAAGTTATAATATGCCTTACAAGGGTAATTTATACGGAATATGAAAAATGCAAGAAAAAGAAAAAAAGTCTTTAAAAATACAGAGACACAATCAAAGCACGCACAATAGCAAAAATTCAAACATTCTGAACACAGAGGCAACATCTCCAACAATTATTTCAAAGATGCAGAAAATCAGAAAAGTGCCTTCAAGATCAAGACTATGGTCTCAAGAAATCATAATCTGTCACACTGGTTCAACTTACGTAATGTATGAGTGTGCACGTGCATGTTTGTTAGAGAATGTATTTGTTAGAGAATGTATCCGCATGTTATGGAAGTGTTCAAGAATGATTAACAATAAACAGAGGTACAATATACAGGTTACTGAATGCAATCATTTATTACACAAGTGAATAACAGTTATTTCATTTAAGTGTCCTTCAAGTGTGTTGGACATAGGAGAGCAGGATTCATGTCCTATAGCACCAAAATGTATTCATGTCAAAACTGCTTTAGCGAATTGACTAATTGCTGTAAAAATAAGCAGGAAAAAAATAGCATGGAGTGAGTTGAAAATAAACTCCGGCTAACCTATATACCAAACAATTGCTTTCTAAATAAGTGAACAAGAAAAATGTTACAAAATTTTATATTATTTATAGCACCACAAAATGGCAACAAAGAAGAGAGGGAACCATAAAGTCAAGGATCAAGATAAAAGAAAAGTACCTGGAAAAATCTTCTGAAGATAGAAAAGAGTTGATATTCCATCCTCATTTTCTTTCTGCAACTCAGAGTTACTATAAAGTACAGTCTCACTGTAGTATGGCGTGAACACACTATTGTTGAACAGAACAAATAAATTAAAAGATACATTAAAAATTATTAAGTTTAAGTCATGTATATGACATAAATATACCTAAATTTGTATATACCTGAATGGTATCATTTCACAGACAGGCTTTGCCAAGGGCATATCCATAAATAAAGAATTAGTAAAAAACTCAAGTCTTCTCCTTGCTTCAAGATTCTTAGGGATATTGGCAGCAGAATCCTTTACAGTTAGAAGGAGGTGCAACCGCTTCACCTGCTCCTTCTGCAAGAACAAACAGGATAAAGCTCACATAGTAATTGCAAACCAAAAACCAAGCCAAAGTGGAGCTTTTAGATCAGCTTACGATTTCTGGATCTTTGGGCCATTCTATCCTTGAGAACAAGCGACCTTCATTTCTTGCTCTAGCCAAAATGTTCCATGTATCAAGCTGCTCCCTAAAGTGAGAAGGAATAAAACAGAGCTTCAAAAAAATAGGCATTAAACTAAACATAGTAAACATTTTTCACAAAAATCACATATAACTGACCACAAACCTTAAATCAGGTGACAGGAGGTCATGTGTAACAGCCTCATACAGCTGAAATAAAGCATTTGCAGCACCTTTTGAAAGTTCAGGAGTTTCATTTCTTGTCTGACACAAGTTATTTGTAGTTATTAATAAATAAAGCTATAAGAACATCACCTCAAATTGGTAAGCTATACCCTGACATCAAATATCTCAATTCTAAAACTTGAACAAATTAATTTCAAAAAAAAAAAAAAAAAATATATAACAAATTATATCCAATGCACTTCTACACAAGAAGCAAATAAAAATTATGGGGGAAAAAAAAGAACTAATTACATGGCTAAGAACACCATAAGAGACTAAAACACTGCATCACACAAGCTATCAAAACATCAGTACATCATTTTAGATAAATGAAAAGGAACATGCAATTTCAATGTTAATGTCTACTAAGGATTAGGGATAACCATACTGAAGAGAATTCTCTTTTGTTGATAATTTTTTTTTTTAATTTATGATCCCTTTAAAAAATTGAGAGAGAATAGAAATGTCTTTTATTAAAGATCAAATAACGGAGAAATAAAAAATAAAAAAATAAAATAAATAAAATAAAAAAATTGTAATCTAGTTTTAAAAAGTTCAATTATTATATTAAAAATAGAGAAAACATCACAACAAATACGCTTATATTCACAAGAGAATATAGCGAGGTTTCGTGAACATAGCAAGATTAATGACATACATAAATGCATTGACATTTAAAGAGTTGCTTCTTCAGGAAAATGACTAGATACCTTTTAATGCAAGACATTAAAAAAATTTGCAGTGACAACGATATAATTAAGTGCCTTCATACTCAATACATTTTCAGATTTTAAAGGAAAAAAAAAAAAATTGCCACAATAATTATCTTAGCACCAACTCTCTGATAGAATTACAACTTTTAGATTTATATTTGTTTGTTCTATATATTCTTCACAGCCATCAGTACCATCACTCAAACCAATATTATAGTTACCACCACCAGCACAAGTGCTACCATCACTATCATCATCATCATCATCATCATTATAATAACATTTCTATTTTTAAAATCATCTATTATCAATGTTATTATTACTTTTAGCATGTAAACTAAAATTAAACATAAAAGTAAAAGGACACATCAAATACCGGTTTATCAATCTTTCTACTTTTTAACAAATTAATGTAATACTCATATTCATAACCAAGACGTGAATAATAAGCCTATCTTCCAACTTATACATTAAGATTTGTTTGGATTTGAGCCAGATTCAGATAAAAAAACAAAGGCAACCTAAAAGGTCACTTGGCTTGAAAAACAAAGAGTTAAGGAGAAATCATTAGATACAACTCCAATTCTTTCAAATGAAAACATGTAATAGAAAAAACAAAGAAACTTGGAATTTGCAATATGACAAACAGTAGGAATTCCAGCAGTATCATCCCAATAAAATAAATAATAAATTATTAAGGAATTTGATTTAACAAATACCAGAAGCCCAGTCAGTGCAGTAAATCTTGTCAACACCCAGGGAAGCTTCTTAAGAGACAACGTTATAACGAGTGAACCCTCCAATATACTGTTGTTAATTTCGCGGAAAATTCTTTCAACCCTACCCAAAAAAATAAAAACAAAATCAAAAATAAATTTGTGGACCCACAATAATGATAAATTTATGACCATATTTATTAACAAAAAATAAACTAAAATTGCAAATTGAAAATTTACAACTCGAACCACCAAAAATAAAGCAGTCCAAAAATACATACCAAAGTCTCCCTTCACCGTCAACCAGGGAATGTAAAATTTTTTCAACACTATAGTAGCATTCCTGAACCGCATATGCCATGTATTCATCCCTACATATTCTGTTCCAAAGATCCGCTTGTGTATCTTTGCAGTCCAAAGCTAAATCAAGCGCCAAAAATATCTGAAAAATTAATATTACCAATGACCATGAAAATTAGCGCCTGAGATATTATTTCCTTCATTCGAGTTAACCAAAGAATTTATCAATGTGAAAGTGTTTCATGATGAACAAGCTTTCTAGAAAACCAAGAACTCCTACAGAAAACTATATGTATAAAGGTGTTTAGATAGCTACAAAAAATAGTTAATTATATCTGGTTCTCTACATAACAATTGTCAGCTATATGTGCACTATAAAAATTGAGCTTAACCTTACTGCTCAGAAGAAACAAAGGCCATTGAACTAATCGTAGACTTCCTGTATTGCTAGGAATGCAGAGTAAGTCCATCTCCCTGGAAGCATAAGTTATATGTTAATCAATGAATAACAGTCATAAAACAAAAACAACAAAAACATAACAAAGAATGCCTCCATGATTACCTATTACTAATAAAATCTTCTTCACGCAAACTTTTCATTATATCATTCCAAAATGGAGAAAAGATAGATGCATAAGCCTTGTTCATCTCATGTGAATCCTGCACCAGCCAAACAACAACCCAACCAATTTAACCATACAAATTCAAATGAGTATCAAAGTGTTATACTATTTAACAAAGAAGATTCATTGTCATAGAAAAGAGAAAATTGTTTTGATTATAATTTACAGCATTGAAACATCTCCAATGCCACAAGAAATACATGAAGATCTGTAAAAACCATATCACACCCAATGCAGATATTGTGTAGCAATTTACATAAACAAAAGCAAAGAATTCTAATTTCAAGGACAAATGCAATAACAAAAGACGGACAGGCTAAGACACACAAACACATACAAAAGCAAATGCACCCACCCACACTGATGCGCACGAAACTGTGCGAACACACACACACCTCCACCACAAGCACACTTGTATGTATTATTTCCTTATTTTATTTCCTAATTGGAAACAAAACAAACTTTCCCCAATAATGGGGAAAAGAAGCATAAAAACCTTTGAATAGTATGACAAATTCATTTAAAAGTAAACCCATCCTACACCCATATGCATGTATGTACATATGAAGAAAACATTGAATTAAAAAGCCATCCGATTTACATAATGAAATGAACCATGATTAAAAATGTCCAAATATATTACACATATACTGTTGTTATCCTGTTATTTTTGTTTTTTAATAAAAGGTATTCGGCCCATTTGAATTGGAATGATCTTTGATTATTTTTAATTACATTTTGATGCTGTAGCTGTATACAGAGAAAATGAAAATTCCATGTTTAACTCAGGTATTAGTAATAAAAGTGAGGAAATTTAATCAGCTTTCATTGTTGAGCCAAACATCTTGTCTGAATTTATATTATACCAAAAAAGGGCAGTTAATAAATAAAAATATTTTCACATTCATATCAATGCTGTATGACAATGTTTGAGGCTTGGTGGAGTTTAAGAAAAAGGCATATTCTACTAAAATTATTGCCTTTCAGATATATGCTATAATAAAATCTGAGCCATCACAGTTGTGGCATCTTCCATAAACTAACATGCAAAATAAATGACAAAAAAAAAAAAAAAAATTATGTGCAACGACGTCCAAATTCACTAATTAGAAGCAAAATAACAGAGAATGTATCACTCACCTGCGATGCTTCTCTGTCAAATGGCACCCTGAAAAAGTACAATGATACAGAAGTTACTTAGAAGATATGACACAAAAAAACAAAAAAAAACAAAAAGATTTAAATACAATCAATTAATCAAACAAACTTAGTTCATAAGCCTTTAAAACCATAAATACAATCCCATAGATTTAAATCACAAAAAGACTCAATTAGTTGCAGACACAATTAACCTCGCAGGCACCACTCAGCCATCTAACAGATATCTAGCCATTTAACACAGGAGATTAGACAACTTGCAAGCTCACAAACAAATAAAAATATGTTTTGGATGACTTCTCTGCTATCAAAAATAGCTTTATTAATGCCAAAAACATTTTAAAAAACTTTTTTGGTTGTTTGGCATATATTAAAGAGAACAGCTTCTTCAGATTTCAAATCTTTGTTAGTCTACTTGGAGAAGATCTTTTGAACATTTATTTTTTGCCATAAAAAAGAAAAAAAAAATTATTAAAAAAAGAGATATTGGTTCAAACACAATTGCTATATTTTACAAGTTCAATCGTATACCCTTTTAATATTTTAATACAAAATCCTATATTTATTTATCAAAAACATATTTCTTTTCTAATTTATTATTACCAATAGCACTTCTATAGATACCAAAACCCTATTTTATTTCTCAAAAACATCTTGTTTTCTTATTTGTTATTACCAAACAATCTATCAATTTAAAATTATTTTTAAAATTGACATTCAAACAACACTAAAAATTTTGTTAAAAGCTCAATAAAAGTTTTGTTACAACATCTACTCACAAAAGCCTACTAGAAAATAAATAACAAATACATCCCAAGTATACTTAGACACACAATCAAGGAAATAAAAAGACAAAGGGAGAGTGCAATGTAAAATCCATGGACTCAAAAATAATCATGCATTGTTAGAGAGATTAACACCCTGACCTAATATTTAAAAAAATAATCAAATAGTCTTAATTACCCACATTATTACTCATTATGTAAAGAATATACGTAGAGCAGTGAATTTAAGGTTGTTAAAAGCCATTATCCAATTATCCAAGTCCAGGTAAGTTAATCACATTCTACCATACCCTACATTTTCTTAGTCACCATTTCTTTCATCAAACCCTCCAATGATTAAAAAAAAAAAAAGCAGGATGTACTAAACTACAAGAAATAGAATTAAGTGAACATGTGATTACTAGATAGTTCCGTTGGTAAGATCTCATGCCGTATGTATACTAATTATTAAAAAGGGAAAAAAAGAGGTCTCAAAAATAACTAGAGTTGGTATTCAAACAGCACTTTCAAATGGATCAACATTTTTATCAAAAACAATCGATCTCCAAATTAGTAATCCTATATTTGGCAAAGATTAGGCCCCCTAAAAATCACAACTTAAATACCTTTTTGCTTGTGGGGAAACAAGGTTCTTGACAAAGGCTTCTGGGAAGCTCTCAAAACGTTTATGCACCATTTCAATTGAACGTATCTGTCAGAAATCAACAAAAAGCAATTAACATGACAAGGATAGAGATGAAGGGGGATTTACACTTGGATATCATGAGAAAGACTAATGCACAAGGAAAAATGAGACATACACACAAGAATTATGCAGAAAATTTAAATACAGTGCAAAAATATACACACCTCGCCTAACCGACCCCGTGCTCCCATTACACCACCAATAATTGCAGATAAGAGAGTATACCATATGTGAAGGTCCATGAGATAGATCTAGTGAAAGCAAAAACTGTTAGGAAACTTGAAAATTGCCAATTTAAATGTTAGAAGGCTGGTTAAGATTTAATATTAACTTAAACATGTGACCTTTTTATTCAATGAAGGTGAAAAAATAAAAGCAAACACATGATCTTAATAAGAGAAAGAGAGAAGGAAAACTAAGGCATTCCCATTGGGTAGCCATCATAGCCTAACTACCAAGTATACCCAATATTTTGAAATGTTCCATTCCATGTACTTGTTTAGGTCAGTTTTCTAAAATCGGATACAACCTTAATTGCACATTCTATTGTAATATCAGGGGCAAGCTAATGCAGGATTATTCTCCAAAGCCATAATGCCAAAAAAGTTGAAAATACTCACAGCAACAACAGGAGCCCATAGGCTAACTACAGTCAAGGCATTGTTATTATCTGCCAAAATCACATAATAATTAGTAGCAGTTGTCACATTAATTTAAGAAAAAGACAAAAAAATAATAGGAGATTTGCAACAGGCACATGAACTGAAAAGTGATACCCAATGCATAAGAAAAAAATAATCTTGTTAAGTGTCTCTCTAAAGGTCAGTGTCAAACTACTGTAACTTTGAAGTAAGACTTTTAATTGTGCCAAAAGAATAATCATCCGTGAAGCAAATAACTTCTGGTAACTGTACTTTTCTAACTGTTGTGTAGTTCAAAAGCACAAATTTATTATTGAATTGTTGTGCCTTTGCATATCAACCAAAGTAGACATGGTACTAGATTAAATAAACTCAGCATCCATACCACCAGGTGCATTAGATTCAAAACTATCTTATCAAATTTCTTCTGCAAAGCTTAGACATATTATTGTTACTAACTTTATTCAATCTAAACCAGGTCACGTCAGACCCATATAGGAGATGACCATGGCTAGCTAGAACTTTACAGAAGATAAGGAACGTTAGTGCTATCTTAAAGCTAGAGATTAAAAAAAAAACCTTCAAGCTTATATAATTTTCTGTATTTAGTATCAAAAACCGGCAACACTAACCTCAATTTGTAAAAATGAGACATACAAAGGAGGTGACCTTGTTACTGCTTCATATGTCAAGATACCAGGGGAATTGGACAAGTGAAAAATTAATAGAACAACTTGACACTTGAACTTTCAAGAAAGATTTTATAATGTATACAACCAGAATATATTAAACATGATTAAAATTGCATAGTATAATGTTACCAAAAACCAAAAATTTGAAAAGATAAACAGGAACATAAGATCAAGAAATTAATAAATAAATAATGAACTTACGCTTTGAGACCAAATCATGCCATGAGTACGCGGTAAATCTCATGTCGACGATAACCTTGGTAGGTTCAACAAGAGGTCTGATCTGCAACAGCGAAATGATTGAATTTTAATGATATATGTAGAATAATTCCTATATGTTCCAAAGATAAAATCATCTATAAAGCTACTCTTAGCACTTGAGTAATGACATTTAAAATCAAAAAACCATCCTTGCCTGAAGAAAGTATGCAAATGTGAACTTGCAAGATAGTATCACCAACCAAAACAGCACATATCTGCAGTAGTTTAAAAACAGAAATGACCTCAAGGATTTATCATGGCGATGTGAAATATCAAGTAGTTTATAATGTAGTCATCATCCATACTCTCCATTCTCCAACAAAAAATATAAGCCTTAAAAATCAATGACGGACATACATGGTGAAACATTCAATATGCTCAAGTACACAAAATTGAATATGATTTATATAACTAGACTGTTTGACAAGTATATAGAAATTACTAGAAAATTAAAATGCATTTATAATCCATATTAGAAATTTAAGGGCAGTTCCACATACTTGTCCCAAAAAACACGTACATATCATAATGAAAATCAAAATCAACATAGAATGGAATCATGGATTAAGATAAAGAAAACCATTCAGGTACGTAAGGACCTGGAGCAAAGACAAATTAACAATCTCTTCTCAGAAAAATAAATGACATGCATCTCCAAGCCGCTGACACCGCAGAAAAAAATATACAAAACATATCTCTCTCTTAAAAAAACCATAGAAAAATATAATACCAATTAATATTAAAAGGATTAAATTGCCATCAAAGACACCAAATCTATCACACAAATAACAGGAAAATTTCCCAATTTTCGCAGACACCATGACAAACCTGCAGTAATCACTAAACTTCTCAACAAGACCTCTTCCAACATAGTAACGCTCCTGAAATATACAAGTTATTTTTAAAAGAATGAATTTATATACCAAAATTATTTGGTTATTTATTCCAGATAAGACAGATAAACAGAAAAATACCTGATAAATCCACTTGAAAAATTGAAAGAACGACTGATCAGACATTTCAGAAAACGTATGACATGCTGGAATTTTAAGTGTCAATGCAAAGACCAGGCGCACAGCAGCATAGATGCCCAATACAAGTACATATATCCGAAAATAAAATGAATTTGAGTTCTGCTGATTTCGTTCCTGCAGAACCTGACTGCAATATTTACATAAATTCATAAGCAAAACATAAATGTATGTAATTTGAATGTGAAGGGATAGTTTGGGTAACTACAAAACAAAAGCATGCTAAGGAAATCATAGCTCAGACTCACATGTAAAAGTATGTTACAAATGCAGAGCACAAGCCAAACCAGAAAAACCTAATAACTAGCCTTGAGATAGCCATGCCTCTTGCTGTGGTGTAAGCCCCAAACATAAAAACACAATCTAAACAGCCTACATACGCAGCAAATGATAGCATCAATGAAATAATACTTATTCAAATAAAGATAAAGATATGAATGTTTATGCAAGTAATAAGTGAATATATAGAGAAAATAAATACTCTGAATGAAGTGCATGATAGCAAACGTTGGCCCAATGCTAAGTATTATCTTGAAGGTATCCAAATTGAGACGCCCATCGTTGAAGGCTATTATTGCCAAAGCCTGCAGGCAAAAATAAAAAATGCACGAAATTGAACATGAAGTTGAACAAGCCAAAATCAGAGCTATATGGAAGTACTATGTTAAAAGACAAAATTGACCTGAAACATCACAGCCAAAAAGATCCAAAGTCGATGAAAACTTCGATATAAGTGAAGAAATGTCCGATGCTCAACAAAAGTGCTTTTGCCGGCCTGCAAATGCACGAGAAGATAAGAATATATAAGTATTACTATCGCCAGCAAATTCCTCAGAACAAGTGTCTCCACATAAAAACAAAGGCAGAGGCATTAATCATGCAAAATAACCAATGACAGACTACAACAATAACCAGAATTTTGCAACACATGACCATTTAAAAACTTGATTACTGTTGCATGCGACTAACACTTAGTTAACTCTAAATAATTATAACAGCTTGAATTTACTAGCTGACTAGCATATATATGTGTCAACATTCCGAAGATGGAAATGATCATATAACTCACTAAGTATCACATTAATAACAGGACAAGGGGATATTGACATACTGCATATGAAAAGTGATGAATAGTAAAGGCATTAGTAGATGTACTAATAGCTTTATACTATCACAATCATCACAAACAAAATTGATGATACAGCTAATACTGGAAATTCTTATATTTTTACCCCCTTCTACATAATTCAAAACTCATCTTTTCAAATACCTAATAGGTAATAATAATTCCAAGCCTTGATAATAGGAATGCAAATAGTATTTTCATCTATATAATTTTCTACTGTTTTCAGAAACCATGTAAACAAGTATGTTGGTTCTTTCATCAACCACCAGTTTCTTGGTGGTTGGCATGTAACAAAAGCCATAACAAGGCTAAATGAGTTCCAAACAATATCCAGAAGTCATGTGAAGCAATAAATTTTGAAAAAGAAAAATTCCAATGTCTCGCATAATATTTAAAAGGAATAATAATAATAACTAGAATATATAATGCATTGATAAACTTTCCAGAATTCATCCGTATACCAACCCTTTTCTTAGTCTTCAACAGGAATGGGGAATCCTTACTCATAGGCCATCTCAATTCAAAGCAAGCCGGTGACCTACATATATGAGAAATGAGAATGATAACATAAAAAAGAATATGATATGAAACCGAAATTAAAAATAAATTAAAAATTAAAAAGAGACCAAAAGTATTCATTGAAGTCATCGTAATTCCTCCATGCAGAATGTGAAGCTTTTCCATTGTTGTTCCTACCAGTTTCCTGCATCCATCAAATCAAATAATTAATTGCTGACAAGAATAAAAAGCATATATCACATAAAAGTCAATCCAGTCTTCAATCGGGAACATTATTCTACAAAAGTAAAATCGTTTTGAACGATTTCTGGCCAACAGACATGATTATGCCTTGTATATATAACAGAATAGAGCAAAAACAGCTGTTAAATAAGAGTCACTTAAAATTCAATTGGACAGTGGATGAAAATAGTAATCACTAGACAACAAACAGTTCATGTTGGTTGTTGCTACCATATCATTAGAGGGACTGCAAATAATGCTCTACAGGACACAGACGAAAGATTAAATCGAAGGAAATGCATGTTTGGTAGTTAAGGAATACACCCGAATATTTAACAAGGTTATTTGACACCTAATTTATCAGAACAAATATTATACAGTATCACGACAACACAAATAAATCATGTAATCTTACATTTACTTTCAAGAGCGGGTTGCACGGATGAAAAACATGCATCAACAAAAATTATATACTTCATCCACATGAAATATTAGATAAATATAGCATAAGCTTGAGTTCTAATTTCTGCTAACAAGAGAATGTGAGATCAATCAAAATTTTGCAAACATCACATGAAAAAAAAAATGTTGAAAGAAAAAAATTGACCGCTGCCATTGTCCCGTAAATAGGACAAATGATTTTCTCCAGGTAGGACACGGAACCATCTTCAAGTTTACAGCTGGGAGCAGGATTAGCCTCTCCGTGGTCTAATATTGCATCCAACTCTTTAGCCATCTGCAGTACCACAATTGATATCATTACATTCATGACTAGAGATTACCACTTAAAATAAATACATAATTTAATAAAGACTGACATCTAATAAAAATTCGTGCAGGATCCCGCACTAGAAAGTGACTAATATATATATAATAAAAGGGAATAAAGACTTACAAATAATTGTTTTACTTGATGCAAAATAAAAGGACCACAAAAACACCCTCATTTGTATAACATGAGGAATTATTAATTGAAGACGTTTTAGAAAAAATAAATGATTTACTTTTTTATTCAGGATTCCGGAAATGGAACTTAATTCCTAGGGTGAGGAGGGAATTGAGTTCTCTTTCCAGCAAGAACTTAATTTCCTGATTTGTCTATGAGGTCCACGTAATTTAATTCACAAAAATTTTAGTAAACACTAGAATTCATTAATTATGTTTTCTTTGCCTCATTATAATTCTTTATTAGTAAACAAGCCTTAACTAAATTTAGAACAGTAATCATGGGAAGAAGCTTACATGGTGGAATATGTAACAAATGCACTCAGGAAGAAAACGGACGTTTGCAGCTTCGCCCCATATAAGAAAGTACAATGAAACCAGGAAAAGCTTTCTGTCCCTATTGAGTGCTTGAAAACTGTGGAAAACAAATGTAAGCTTCAAAGATAGGCAAAAGGTAATGAAGTGTGCAATAACAGCATGTTGCAGAAGTAACCTATTCCATGCAAGACGTATCCTCAAGTACTTGCACCATTTGATGTAGTTATCTAGCACCTTTAAAAAAACCTCATTGATTGCTTTCTCATCAATTTTCTGCACGACAAGAAAAGAACAGAACAGAGAGATGATCAGCTAACTCCACAACAACAAGAATAGAACAAATTTCCTTTTGATGCGCAATTAAAAACTAGAAGCATTCACAACAACTAAAAGACTCATGCAAAAATACTAACAAATTTATGAACCGAACATTGATAAAAGCATTTATAATTTAAAAAAATATATATATTACAAAATAATTAAGATCTAGTAATACAACAAAGCTAATCATAAATTCAATTTCAAGTGTACAAGAAAGCCCGATAACTAAAATCAAATAAAATGGTTAGCAAGTTAAATTATTTAAAACACTCACTGGATCAGGATCCACAGGAATGCCGAGTCGAGACTGTGCATTTGCAATTGCAAGAACAACATTCTCACGCTGGTTCCTTATGTTGTCTTTCTGCATATTAAAAAATAAGTGAATAACCAGAAAACTTGCCGGTATGAGAAAGCAAAATGCAGGTTAAGACTACATCAACTGTAGATATACAAAAATTGTGTTCCGAGTATAATTTTGACACTTAACCCAAAATAAATAAATAATTCCAAGTCCCACTCGCTCATCAACCCCAAAAAAAAAAAAAAAAATCTTTGTTTCTTTTTTCTTTTTGTTTTGTGGGAAGAGAGAAGGACCACTTGAATGCGAAGGCCACTATCATGTCAATATCATAATATAATTGAAACATCAAACATCACAGCAAGAACATATGTGTACAAGTATAACTATGCATATTATCAATCATGAACCACCTTGGTCGGTTACTAACTGAAGTTCTAACCCGGGTCAATTTCCCTTTGACAAGAAATAGTCTCAGCAGTTCAATCTACCTGAATATAGTAATAGACTAATAGTGACTACAACTTCATAATGTTACAAAGCTCCCCCTCCCCTCCTCTCTACCAACATTTATATATGTTCAGCATCAACAATTCAAATAACATAGCTATATGTATACCTCCCTTCAATCACCCTCCCTCACAATATACCCAAAATCAATGTAATCAGCTGAATTTTAGATGGTGAATTATATTGAAAATTATTTTTCCCTCCAACAAATTATTTCTTCAAGGAACTAACTGTGCTAAAATATGAACTAGAAAATTCATCAAGCTAGAAAATTCATCAAGCAATAAAAAAACTGACAAAAAATCAAACTTGCTAGTTTTATAAGACCCAAAAAATATACAGATGATAGAAACAAGCAGAATTGAATATTACTCCAAGTGCAATTTTTACAGTGTTTAATACATATTTGAGAGCTGATAAGGAATTGAAAGTGTATGCTGACCTGAAAACCAAATGCATACTCCAAAAGGTCAAACATGTCTGCATCCCGTTGTCCAGATATTTCAAGTTCATCAGGAAGTCTAGGAAACTGCTCGGTATATCTAATTGCAGATATTGCACCTCTAACCTGCATAAATTACCCCAATTTCAGATTTGAGACATGAATAATTTTAAATTAAGCAAAGTAGACATAAATATTGCAGCCTGGAAAATTTGCAATTAATGTGTAAAACATAGTAACATTGACATCATCCAAAGGAGAGGTTGAATAAAGCTAAGTTTATGCAATAGCACTCCTACATGTTGGAAAAAAGAATTTGATGTCTTAATTAAGATTTGACATACCTCAGGAAAAATTCCAATAGCATTGGTGAATGATGGTGCTTCCAGAGGTACAATATTGTAGGGTGTGAGTTCCCCAGCTTTTTTGATTCGTCGTAGCTGAAAACCCATAGAACAAAAAGTTTCAGTCCATACTTTCACTCATAAGTGGTACAGATTCTATTTATTAATCTTCTAAAATCTAATTTTATTTAGATACAACAAGCTCTTATGTCAGCCAAGAAGAGATAGAATGGATGTTTAGTAAGTGGATCTTCAAGTCTTTAAATTAACATGGATGATGTATTCCTTAACATCACATCCAAAGGTAGATAAAAGACAAGTACCTCCTCCTTAATAAGTCTTCCAACCCCATCAGGATCTGCATCTTTGCTGAGAGCCTCCATAACCTCAATTAACGCCCTCAATGTAGAAAATACCTTTTTCATTTCTAAAGACCTTAGTTCCAAACTGAAATAATCAAACAATTTATAATGATCATACTGTTAGAGCATCATAAAGGAAAGCAATGAAAGACCACCCAATTTTTCATATATTATCTGTAATGCAAACATTTATACACTTTTAAGTCAATTTTTTTTATAGAAGAATTTTAAGTCGATATTCAAAGAAAGTAAGTAGACATATCCAGGTTTTGTCCAGCGCCTATATAAAGAAAATCATCCCATGAAAAGCATTTAGAGTTTAGACTACTACTTTACATAAAGAATAGTGCTGTAGCCTGACCAGAATGTATGACCCTACGATACATAACAATGACCAAAAAATTCAACAAAAATCACATAATATATCCTACCAACCGTCGTTTGTTAAAAACATGTGTACCACAAAAAGTATTGTGAATTTGTATGCCACATGGTAAAAGACCGGATTGACAATGATGACTATTCGAATGGATATGGTTCAAGATGCAAAGCAAAAAAAAACTAAATATGATGCAAGTTCAATAGATTCTGAACAATGTAACACCTGTCCACATATATCCAACAAGCTAAAGCTTCAATACTAACATTTCATTCTCAGGATAAATGACCCCAATATATATATGTACTTTGTAGCCATGAGATTTAAAATGCATAACTAAGTTTCACCTTCAAAAGAGAAAGAAGAAAACCCATTCATAATTATTGTACTGCAAGACGCCAAAATTATGGTTGAGCAAGAATAGAAAATAAAATTGCAAGGAAACTAATAGAGCAGCACAAGTTGTCCATACTCTCCCAGGTTAGTAGAAAAAGTTCCAGACTCCCGTAAATCTTCTTCCTGTTTCTGCATATCATCCACTCTATGCCGTCTCTTGTAGAGTTGGTAAAATTCCCACAGTCGTTCAATGTCACGATCACGATCTATTCGGGAATCATCCCTTTTAGCAAGTTTTTGCTGCAGTATATAGTCAACTACTAATAAGTAAAATATGATATTCAAAAAAATAAATGCAGCAAAATATACACTGTGCACAAGCAGGGAAGCTAACCAACCATGTGTGATCATTGTATTCAAGATGGAAAAAGCACAAGTTTCTAGTTTAATCAATGTGATAGAGTGAGTGTAAGAAAAATATGTAATACCTTAATTATAGATGCCAAACCAGTTTTGAACTGAAGAACACCCCTACCATGACTGTTCGGGTCCAAGTTTTGTGCCATAGAATATGCCTGCTCACACACTAAGATAGAAAAATAGGACTTGTATAAATAAACCATCACAGTCATTGAAAGGAAACTATAAGAATATATTAAATCATATAATCTGGGAAAGAAATGTGTGAAATCTCTGTTTAAAGAAATAAACAGGTCACGAGAAGTTATATTCACAACAGGTTTTGACAAAACACAGGCATGTCCGTTAGTCGGTTAGTGTTCATGATGAACGATGGACACTACAAAAAACCCGAAAATGACCCAACAGCTTTATACATCATACCTCACAGTAGAAAGAAATACACAGGTGATGATATTACTCCATATAAATGCAGACACAAACTCTAAAAATGAGAAGATAACGAACTCCAACTGGAGATACCAATAAATTAAAAAAAATTAAAAAAAACATGGTTCACTCCAAGTTCCAACATGCCACTTACCCTCCTCATCCATTTAAAAGTAGAGTACTAGAGGGTCAGGAGGTCAAAAAAAAACAACAAATCATGTACAATTGCATCCAAGTTCAACTCTGACCTTTTTTCATGGATATGGTTCAACTCTGGTCATAGATGCAAATTTATGTTCCATCCTGAATCAAATTAGAAGATTGGCTGTCTAGCCTAGTTCAGAAGAAATGAATGCCTAAAGCAGACCAGGTTCCTATGGATGTGTTGTATGTACACACCTACCAGTCTACCACAAAATAAAATACAATTAAAACATAGATTTCAAATTGTTAAGAAACTGAACTATACTCCAAGTATCAATGCTAAGCTTGAATATATCAAGCTATTTAGTTCATATTATGTTCAAACTTATTCAAACCTAAGCTAAGTGCAATGAATGTGGAGCGATTTGAATCCAGGGCCAAATTGAGCACTTTATACACCCACTTCAATGTCCAACGTTCCTAAATCCTACTGTTGCTAAATCTTAAATTCCCAAACTGCAACCATTTCTACCTGCTACTGCATAGTATAACCCATGATATTTCTTGATTCTTCCTCTTTCATTACTAAAGATGAAGCATAACAGGACGTGTGTCCAAAATTCAGTCTGCATTAGTAAAAAAAATCAGTTCAAAAGCAGCATTTTTCAATATAAAACGGAGAATTTTACTAAAATGTTACAGCCGTTTTTTCTAGTTGAATAAAATTTTAAGCAGCATTAAACTTTACATTCACACAAACGAACCTAGTAAATGTGGTATTTCCATGATTCAATAACTGAATTCAAATTAATACTTTGAAAAAAAAAAAAAAAAACATAGCTAAATTCGACTTCATAGCATAAATTAACATCAATCAAGTGCGCAACTCACCAGTTTAACACAAAACAAAAACAAAATACAAAAGTAAATGATGAAGCACAAAATGTTGTAAACAAACCAAAAACAAAAAAAACAAAAAAGTCAAAACCTAGAAAACTTACATATGCGGGCAACGTTGGGGTTCTCTTCTTGAATCTCGTCAGCTGCCTGCAGGATTGCATCAATATTAGAGGAGCCGAGAGAGGCCGGGACCGCACCAGCGATGCCACTGCTGGCTCTCTCGTGTCCTTGACCAACATTTCTTAGTTGCTCTCTCTTGAGCGTGGCTCGCACCAATCTGTCCCAGTTGTCGAAAACCCTAGCCATAGAATATGAGGGTTTGAAACCCTAGGTTTTGGCTGAATTTGGCGGACTCAGATTCCGTGGAACAGTATCTATGGCGATTCAATTCGATTTGATTGTCCTAAAGATAAATTTCGAAAGACGAAATCGAGACTTTTACGTCAGAGATGAAAGAGATTTCTTCGACTCAAGAGCAAAAAGGAAACGCGGAGAGATCGCGGGAAAACTAGAAAAGTAAAGGGACAATAGGTGAAGTTACCCTTCTGTCCTTCCACAAGTAGCCGTTTAAGTTGTCTAGTTGACGGTTTCGGCTTTTATATGGAATTTGATTGGTCGAGTTCAAATTCTGCAATGTGCGTGTTTACACTAGAATGAAATGACGGAGACTTCTGGTCTCTGTCTCTGATCCGCGTACGTTTTTTAATGGCTACTTGCACCCTAAGAAAATGGAATTTAATTTATTTTTGTTTCTTTTTTAGGACAGAATTTAATTTAATTAAGTTTTAATGAATATAGATTTAAATCTAGGTGTTCACGTGGGGACGTGGGGTTGTAAGAAGATAGAAAAAAAGGATTGTGCGATTTGAAAATGGGGCTTCTTCTAGGTTGAAAAAGTTGTGTAAGAACGAATAGAATAAAATGAGGCCACTAGGGACAAGTGGCGTTACATTTTTGAATCTCTCGTATTTCATATTTTCATATAAATATATAATAAATATCAAAATCATGACTACCTTTTGTTGAATTACCTGCATCTCCACGACTTACTTTTACGGGGATTTATCAAGAATTATTCAATCTTTTTTATGGCATTGGTTCAACTTTATATCAAAATCAACCTACCCTTTGTGCGACTTTAACTATGACTCAAATCACCTGTATGTAAATGTTTGAGAAATACTAGCCTTTACTTGCCTAGAAAATATAACAATTTGGATCGAAAAAATTACAATCTAATCCAATCCAATTTTATAGTAAAATCTGATACGATCCAATCATTTTTAAATTCACTGTTTTTTTTGTGTGCTAAAACATCCGTAAAATTGACAAAAACAAATAATTATAGCAAAATTAACAAAGGAATTATAAAACATAAAACCACTAAATACCAAAACTGCACCATGCAATAAAGATAATTTAATCTCAAAGTTCAAAATTCAAATAGTTTGACAATTTAATCATAACTTGAGTTTAAAGTTCAAACATAAAAATATAACAAGAGCATCCATTTTGATTACATGCAAAGCCAATTAATCCCTTATTACCCCCTACACCCTTTAAAATATCAAAACTATCCTTTAAGTTTTTTTAAAAAAAAATTAAATATATATTTTTTCTCATTACACCATTTTTCTTCATTTGTATTTATACAACTAAGATTTATACTTGGGCAAAAATAAAATATAAATTCAACTCTAAAACTAATTATTATTATTTTTTTGTTGTTACTTGAGGAATCAATGTATTGAATTATCTAAAAAAACCATTAAATCATAATGGTTTACAAACTTAATTATTGCCATAGAAAACAACAACAATAATAATTAAACAAACAACAATATGCAGCTTCTTTTGTTAAAAAAATAAAAATAAAAAATAAAAAATAAATAAAAATAAAAATAAAAAAACTCTTTTTTCAATCACCAAACAAATCAATTTTTTTCATTTAAAATTTTGTTTTTTTTTAAATCTATTTACCAAGTTTTTCAGTTTACAAACCAATTAAATTAATAAGAATTTGTAGTTGAATTAAAGTAAGAAAGTGGGTTGTGTTTGAGAACCATATAGAATTGATAAAGTTCTACAACTGCTTTAAAAAAAAAATAAAAAATAAAAAAAAATAAAAAAAAAATAATAATAAAATCTACAAGACTACAACTGTAATAATTTTTTATTCAATCACAAAACAATAATAAAAATGAAAAGTAAATATAGTTGAATGCATTCGGAATCAATGGAATCAATGAAATCAATTCTTTGTTTATCCATACATTGACTATATGTGGAACAAAAAAATATTTCCTTATTGATGTTGGGTTTTATTAAGTGTATATTAGTTTATGATAGATTGGGTGTTTAAACTTATGGATGTAGACAGTAAATTTAATTTCTAATTATAAAGCTATGTATTTTAAGTAATTAAATGTAAGAGTATTTTAGAAATAAAAAAGTTTCATTAAAACATGGGTGTAGGAAGATATTTTGTGGGTAGCAATAGAGCCACCAATTAGATAATCTGATGTTGGCTCGGTGGTATGCCCCACACATCTATACCAAGAAGTTGTGGGTTTGTCTGAATTATTATAATATTTAAAATAAATTAAAAAAAAAATCAAATACTAAATTATTATTTGTCAAAACAAAAGCTGTCAAATTCATTTTACCACAAGTGGTATTAAAAAATAGTATATACTAGTAAGCAATACACGAGGACAGTGATCTTGAACATTTAAATATGAAAGTGAGACGGTGGAAGACAATTTCTTCTCATGTATGAAGAAATCTTTCATAAGTCTATCTTTAGAACCAAATAATAAAAAGCGGGTATATTTGAGAAACTTGAATCATCTCCTCACCTTATCTTCTTTCACAATTTTTTAAGGCATGTAATTAATTGTTAATAAAGTAGTTGTAGAAATCAAACATATCATAATCACATATGCATTGTAATGCTCATGAGTCATAAGATCATTGAAATGTGAGGAAAAACCAATGGAAGGATCCAAATTCATGTATGAGGAACCTAAAAATAAGTTATATATATGTTTCGTTTGGGACACTGTATTATTGAATTAGTTTGGATTTGATTGTATTGGATTAAACTATATTATTCGTTTGCAATAATGTGATCATGTGTTTAATGATATTTAATCAAATTGTATTAAGATATACCATCTTTGGATGTGAATTATGTTTCTAAATATTTTGTTAAATAATAAAATTTATGTTCTATATAAATATTTAATATAAATATGCATGTTTGAGTTTTTAAGAAGTGACTCATCACAATTTATTTAGAATATGGACAAACTTTGTCATGACAAGATGAGGTTGGCTCAGTGGTTTACCCCTTCACACTATACCATTGAGATTGTGGGTTCGGGTCTGTCCCTCTCCCTAGATTTTAAATTATTATAATATTTCAAAATAATAATAATAATAATGGACACACTTTGTCAAACAAACAAAAAATAGAGAAAAATATATATTTTCATCTCCAATGCAATTATCTAAAATCAAATATGCATTCATTTTATGACCAATCACCATAAAACATTTATCTCACCCTCCTCTCTCATCTTTTATTTTACAAATAAATGGGTTGTAATTATTGGTGTAAATAGTTATATATGTTGACTAGGATTTATGTGAGAGTTTTTAAAAGGGGTAATTACCTTGGTGGCCATTAACTTTTGCCACCACTATCAAAATGGCCACCAAATGGGGAAATAGATGGAAAATGGCCATTTTTTTGTAAACATTGTTACACTAATGGCCATTCCATCCAATTACATCCAATTAATGGCATTTTGGTAAATAAGGGGATGACATTAATTTATTTTAGATGTTTTTTGGAAATCAATTTTTCCTTTTATTTTTTGAAACAAATAATTATATTTAGTGTGTATATACATATAGTATATCTCAAACACACACACACACACACATATATATTAGTTCTTTTTTGAGAAGATTAAGGCTACAAAATCTAAAAATTATAAAATATATATTTGAATATATATTTGAGATAAGTTGAAAAGATATATATATATTCTTTTTTTAGAAGATTAAGGCTATGAAATCAAAAAATTCTAAAAAACATATTTGATATAAGTTGAAAAGATATATATATATATATATATATATTCTTTTTTGAAAAGATTAAGGTTACAAAATCTAAAAATTTTAAAAATTTAATTTGAGATAAGTTGAAAAAAAATATATATGTGTGTGTATATATATATATATATATATATATGTTTGAGATATGCTATATGTATATGTATACACTAAATATAATTATTTGTTTCAAAAAACAAAAGAAAAAATTAATTTCCAAAAAATATCTAAAATAAATTAATATCATTCTCATATTTACCAAAATACCACTTATTGGATGGAATTGGATGGAATGGTCATTAATGTAATAATGTTTGCCAAAAATGACCATTTTCCATTCATTTCTCTATCTAGTGGCTATTTTGATAATGGTGGCATAAATTGATGGCCACCGGGGTAATTATCCCTTTTTAAAATTAAAAACTCATCTTCATATTCTCTAAAAATATTTTTGCCATAGTTTTTTCTACCTCATTATATATCTACTTCAAATGCATAATAGCATTGGAGATACGCTAAATTTAAGAAAAACCTGGGTTTTCCAAGATGTACATTGCAAGAGAAAAAAGTGTACATGGTAGAGAAGATTTACAGTAAAGTTTTAATATTAAAAACCTTTCTTGACCTTTCAACTATTGTTGGATGTATAGACAAAGATGCATTTATTAATAAACTTCCCATGAGTTCTAATGGCGTTAAGAATTCCGTTAGTTTGACTTATATAAACTATATGAAAATACTATAATGCCATTAATATTTTAAGAAAATATCTATTCTATCCCTAAAATATAACTTTAGTATTTTAGATTTTTTTATCTAATTTAAATAATAAAGACTTAAGGATAAAAAAATTTAAACATTAAGAACATTAAAAAGTGGTAGTAGTTTTTTATTTGGGTCAAGCTAAATCAACTTAAATTTATAACTTGAAATTTTGACTTCAATATCTCAACCACTCTATAAGTTCCTTATATTTTGATTAGCTTATTTCGTTGACAAACCACATTGGGATTATTTGTAATGGGTAGCTTAGGTCTCCAATTGTGATTCTTCATCACTGAGCTTCCGAGATCCCAAAGAGCTTCAAGAAAGGTAGTTCACTTGTTCTTGATTTCTTAAAGAGATTAGTTACATACACACACACATTCATCCATTTAAATTTGCTCATCAATTGTGCTAATTCTTCTTAATGTTGTGCATTCATTACACAAACACACTTGCACTTCATTTCTAGCTCTAAGTGTGGTGTAATTCGTTTTCGTTTGTGTGATCGGAAATATCCGTGCATGCACAATTGTATACTTCTTTTACGTGATGATCAACTACTTGAGAAGGCATCTTCTTCTCTTGAATTTTTTCATGAAAGGTGGTTTCGGCTGTTGGTGTTCGACGGTTGAGGGCCTCCGATTTGAATCGCAGTTTTCTTCTAGTGGATTCAGCGGTTGGTGTTCAACGGTTGGGGGCCACCGATTTGAACCGCCAAATGATTCCAACGAATTTAACGGTTCATGATTTGCCTATTTTTTGGGCATTTTGGATATTTCATATCTGCTTGTTTTTTGATCATATAAATACACCATCTTCTCTCTTTGGCTTTCTAAGAACTCATAAATACAAAATCATGGAGTATCTCTTAGAGTTCCATTTAGAGAGAAGTTCCAAGATTGGATTTTCACTCTCCAAATCCCAAACCCTCATGCATTCAAGCCTCTTCAAGCTTTAATTGGGCATGGGCCTTCATTGCATATTGACTTGGTAAGTTAGATTCTTCACTCTCATCATCTGGTGTCCTATCTACCAAGTTATCTCATTGATTGCATTTCTTGATTACAAAATCATTGTTTTTATTATATCGTGTGACAACATGTGTTGATTGGGATTTGTTTGATGACTAGGTTTTAGATTTGTATATCTTTATCTAGTTAGGTCTTTATGAACATTCATATAGACATATTGATATCTATGATTGTTTGATTACCATCATAAATCTCTAGACAAGCATTTAGTGTTGCATATCATTATTTGCGTATTAGAAAATTGTTATATATTTACTTAGGTGTTTATCTCTTCATTAAGTGTCAAGACTTGTGACTATAGGAGTGTATTGCATAAGCAAGGCCTATAATTACTATAAAAGACCTGCGGGTAGTAGTGGTGTGATATGTTCTAACAATGGTGTGACTAGAGGTTAATCTAGGTTGTAAGCATCATTACATATAGTGGATTTGAGGATTTGAGTAGCTAGATGGATAGCCTGTGAGTTTTTACCATATTTGGGTTTTCTCACATAAATCAAATCAAAGTGTCATTTATCTTTATGCACTATATTTACTTTGAATGATTAAATTTGTTTTAATTTGCTTGGGTGATTTGTGACTAATATTGAATAATTGAAAAAGTTGGTAATTAATCGATTAACAACCCATCCCCCCCAGGTTGTTATTGTGTATTTTCACACTCATGTGCTTTTAATCCATTGATTGAGATTAGAATGCATTTACAATTATTGGATTAAAAGCACACGAGTGATTGAGATATTTAAGTCAAAATTTTAAGTCACAAATTAAAGTTGATTTAGCCTAACATTTTTTAATTATTTAGAAAATAGCAATATTTATTTTTTTATGAATAGAAATAACAATTTTTTTTTTTTTTTTTTAAGTCTCTGAGTGCCTTAATTCAAAGCTATCTTTTATCAGACAATGTGATTGTTGGGTTTGAGTGCCTCCATGCATTATGGAAAAGGAAAAGAAAGATAGGGTCTATGGCTTTAAAATTATACATGTCTAAAGTCTATAATCAGGTGAAGTAGTCTTTTCTTGCTAGAATGAAGTCAAAGCTTGGGTTTTTAATGGCTTGGATTGCTCGTATTATGAATTGTATTTCTTTGGTTTTCATTTTCCTTTCTAATAAATGAGACCATTTATGGGGATTTAAAGCCTTTGAGGGGTCTTAAACAAGGCAATCCATTTGTCACCGTATTTTTTTATTATCTTTGTGGTGGGGATTTTTAGCCTGTTGAATGCACATGTAGCAAATAAAAAGATTGTTTGTTTCAAATGTATTGATCAGGGGTGACCCTAATATGTCACATTTGTTCTTTACTTATGATAGCTTACTGTTTTCCAATAAAGATTGTGTGGCTATCTGTGGAGCGTTGGATGACTATGCGTTGGCTTTTGGGCAGGTAATTAATTTCAATAAGTCTACTATGTGCGTGAGCAACTCAATTAGCAGTGTAGAGAGGAGTCGACTGGCCGGAATTATTGGAGTGAGTTTGGTGGCCTGTCATGAGAGGTGCTTGGGGCTCTCAGGTTTTGCAAGTAAGAACAAGAAAAAGCTCTTTGCATATGTTAAGGATATGGTATGAGATAAGATTAGTGGATGGAAGGGAAAGTTGTTCTATGTGGGTGTCAATGAGATCTTGTTAAAGGCTATAGTGCAAGTAATCCCAACTTACACTTTAAGTCTATTCCAGCTTTCATATGGCCTTATCTCGGATATTCACATAATGTGTGCTTGTTTCTGGTGGGGTGGCTCTAACACTAAGCGAAAAATTCATTGGGGTTCATGGGATAGATTGTGTAAAAGCAAGGAGAATGGGGGTCTAGATTTTCAATAGAGCCCTTCTGGCTAAGCAGTGCTGGAGGTTGGTAATGAATCCACATTCTTTAGCTGCTATGGTGCTTAAGTGTTGCTATTTCCCTGATACTTCATTCATGAAGGCTGGTCATTGTGACGCGGAATCTCAGATTTGGAAGAGTCTCTTGTGGGGTCGTGGTATTATTGAGGCGGGTCCCGTTGCATGATAGGCAATGGTTTTACTACTTCTATATATGGAAACCGTTGGATTCCAAGACCTTCCACTTTTCAGATTATTTCTCAGCGTGTTCTTGGTGATTCTACGACGATTAGTATTTTGTTATCCTCATTAGGTGGCTAGAATGTTCCACTAATATTTTCTTATAAGCTTTCCCATTGGTTCGATTGGGTAGAGGATTCTCTCCTTTGGCATTTTGAGAAATCTTGGGTTTATTCGGTAATGAGTGGGTGTATGGTTGGTAGGTCTCTGGTTTCGAAAGCTGACTCCCCGAGTTTAAGTGGGTTGGAGTCATGGTAGAAATATTTGTGGCGCCTCAAGATTCTAGCAAAAATTATATATATATATATATAAAAATTATCTATTAAACATGCCATTAGTTGCTGCCCAACCTTGTTAATTTGGTCAAGTGTGGAGTGCCTGATGCAATTTACTATTTAATTTGTCTTAAGAAGCCGGAATCGATTGTACATGCTCTGTGAGGCAACTCGGGTTTGAGGGATGTCCAATCTTTGTATTCTTTCATGCAGAAGTTTAGTTGGGATGATCAAGTTCATTTTTAGGACCTTATTATATACTGCCCTTATACTCTCTTACAAAAGGATCTAGAATTACTATGTGTGATCTTATAGTGTATATGGTGGAGGAGGAACCAAGTGGTTCATAATGCCTCTGTGCATTGTGATGAGAACATTGTTGGTTGAGCTTCGAACTTTATAGATGAATTCTAGACAACGAATGTTGAGGTTGTGCAACGTGTTAAGCTTGTTCAAGGGTCTCCTATTAATTGGATAGACCGGGTTTATAGACTTATAAGGTCAATACTTATGCAACGGTGTGTAACGTGCATAATCTAATTGGGGTTGGTATTATTGCTCGTGACCATGATGGTCAGGCTATGGGTTGGTTTGTTAAAAAAAAATCCAGGTGTTTATTTCTCCTAATGTGGTTGAAACTACAGCTGTACTCCGTGGAATAAGGTTTGCTCTCGACCAGAGGCGTAGCTGGAAAAAAAATTCGGGGTGGGCTAATCTAATTTTTTTTTCTTGTTTAAAAATCCTAAAATTTTGAACTAACTACTATGCAAAAATTTTCTTTGTAAAAATCGAATCAAATGATATGAGAGAAATTTCATAAAAAATAATAAAAATAAATAAATAAATAAATAAAAAACATCGAGGATATACCTAGTAAGAGATAATGGTAACACACAATGAAATATTTTGATGTATATTTTTCTTTTCAAATCCCCAAAGGTAAATAAACCTTAGCTTTTATAAGATTTTTGACATTATAAGTTACGATAAAATAAATAAATAAATAAAAATAAAATAAAAAAAGACATAAATAAACATTTAAAAACAAAGAATAATCTTCAAAATTTATTATTAATTTTTTACTGCAAGTCCAATAAAAAGAAAGAGAAAGTGAAATTTGGGAAAGTGAAAAAAAGAAAGAAAAAATGGTAAAGTGATCAAAGAATGAATGATGCTGGAGAGTGGAGAGACAGATCTGGGAAAGTGAAAAAAAAAAAAAAGGTAAAATATTTTATAACAATTTATTTGGGCTAGTTGGGCTCTTGGGTTTATTTTATTATGTTTAAGGTTATTGGGCTTTTAAAAATGAAGATTGAATAGATAGTTGTGCAACTATTTCATTTGGGTTGTTCAATTATTTCATTTAAACTATGACTAATTTATTTTTAAATTTTTTTTAATACAAACCTAGAGATTTTTTTCAAAAAACTTGGGTGGGCTGTAGCCCACCCAAGCCCCTGAAGGGCTCCACCCCTGCTCTCGACTCTGGTCTAATGCCCGTTGTTATTGAGTTAGATGCGAAGACAGTTGTTGAATTGGTTAATTCATGGTTTGCTCCCCTTGTTAATGTCGGGAATGTTATTAGCAATATTCTATATTTTGTTAGGTCTTTTTCTATCTTTGTTTCTTAGAGCATCACCAACCATGATAGCTATACATGCCCCTTAACCAAAATAGTAACGATATC
This sequence comes from Acer saccharum, assembly GCA_030490815.1. Classification (NCBI taxonomy): domain Eukaryota; kingdom Viridiplantae; phylum Streptophyta; class Magnoliopsida; order Sapindales; family Sapindaceae; genus Acer; species Acer saccharum. The sequence continues at coordinate 15,187,297 of CM059876.1, read as the reverse complement.
ACTGCTTTTTTTTTTTTTCATTTTTCGTTGTCTCTAACCACTCCATATATTGTTAACTAATTTAGAGAATTTGAATGACACTAGCTAAATGTGGAGAGCCAACAATCCTGGTCAAATTCTCTCTCCTATTATTTTAATATTAGATTTGAAACATTAAAAAAAAAAAAAAAAAGCATGTAATTATCTCAATTAATTCCAACGATTTTTTTGTCCAACCTGTAGCAAGATGAACCTGTAGTTATTACAATATTTGATTCGAACATCTTTAAAAAAAAGATAATCCAATGGTCTTTATTTTTTCTTTTCCATAATTAATGATGGTTTGTATTTATTTTTATTTCTCATTTATTTATCTTACTTAATTTTGTTGTTGTTTTGTTTGCTATTTTTTTTCTCGATAGTTATGAATTCTGAAAATGTATACCGATCTTTTCCGCGAAGAGGTAGAAATCAATGATCAATTATTTACGAATCAAAATCCTAATCAATTATGATTCAATTTTCTTTTAAGGAAACAAAATGCGAACCAGTTTTTATGTAAGTATTTAAACGATACAAGTTTAACGTGTATGAAACTAGTGCATTTGTAAAACAATACTAGTTCGACGTATATGAAACTAGTGCAGTTGTAAAACAATACCAGCTTCATATGGGTGAAACTAATGCAGTTGTAAAACAATAAATACTAGCTTCATGTATATGAAATTAGTGCAGATGTAAAACAATACTAGTTTTACATATATAAAACTAGTGCAGTTGAAATATGACCGTTGGAATTGGAATATAATATTTTATTTATATTTTAAATTAAAAAAATTAATATTAAATATTAATGTTAAGCTAAAATAGGGATGACGGTAGGAGTGACTCACTCAAAAGTTGCTAATTAAAATAGCATTCATGCTATTTTATCTAGTATTTAGGGAGCTCCCTTGAAGATGCTCTTATGTTTCTAAGTGTGCAAACTTGGTCTCGCATAGTTTGGCTAAGCTTTCGCTGTCTGTTGTAGAGGATTTATTTTGGTTAGAGTCGTGTCCTCCCTGTGTGGAGCCTTTGGTCATGGCCAATCGCTTAAGATAGTGTTCTGTTTTGTTGGTTTAATGAAATTTCCTTTTTAAAAAATAAAAACAATTTGGTTTGCTAAAATAGATCTCCAACAAGCCAAAACTCCAACCATTATCAACCTCACTAAATTTACAACACCCACCCATCACTACAAGAAAACAGGTCATCCACTACAGGCCATTCACTACGGGCATGGGAGGCCCGTGATGGAAAACCGTTATTGACTATGAGCAACTAAAAGCCCATAGTAAAGTTTGATTTGTAAAATCATTTACAACGGGCCTTTAAAAGCCCGTGAAGGATAATAATTAACTACTACGAGCATAAATAGACTCGTTGTGAAAAATGTATGTATTACGGGCTTTGTCCGTAGTGCTTGGAGTTATTTACTACGAGCAAAGTCCGTAGTGGAAAGTAATTAAATTATCGGAGGGAATACAAAACACTCCCGCTATTTCGCTAATTCCCAAAATCCTCTAAATCAATTCCCTCTGTAAACTGGATCTCTAAAACCTAAATCCCTAAAAAAGAAAAAAACCCTGCATCCAGATTTCCCTCAGACATTTACGTAGCCACTCTCATGTAGTCTCACCTCTACTCTCTCATTTTCTTTCCTCAACCTCCAACTCCGAATCTCTCCAATTCGCGATGGGTCACAAAAAGTGCCAAACTTCCACTCGAAGAAGCTTTGAAGCAAAAGCTGGAGCAAGAATTCGAAGAACAAAAACCAGATCAGAAGTTCTCCACCGTCGAATCTGGCCACACCGACTAAGATCTACTTCAAGTACTTGTGAGTTTTGGATCTGTTTTGATGTGATAAATATATATATATATATTTACTAAATTTGTGTTTTTGATTAATTTTGTTGTTGGTGATGGTGAGATTAAAGAGGGAAGATCCTGTGTCAGAAGATCCCTATTGTCTCAACCACTCAACATTTAACAAGAATCAAAGCTCTTCACGCGATCCTCCACGGCTACTCCGATCACATTAAACCTCCTCTCTGCTGCAGTGTTGGTCTCCTTAAGGTGTGTGGCCTTCTACTAATTAGATTTAAAGACTTGTCCAACTTTGCTATTTTCTTTTGCTTCTTATCAACATTTTTATTGCAAGTAAATTGTAATTAGGTTCATGTCAGTGGCCATGGACCATGGTAATAATATTCTGTGTAAATACTTGAATTAAATTCGAATATATTGATGGGAATTGGAACCTTGTTTGAATTGATATTGAGATGCAATTAGTTGAGAGATTCTAAAGTTCATTTAAAACGTTAATTTATGCATGGAATTATTCACATTTATTGAAAAAAGATAATTTAAATCCGTGATTGCAGGATTTGTCATATGAGCTTTGATGCCACCAATCAAGAATCTGGTTTGCGAATTGAATTTGGTTGTTTTTGCAAGGCTGATTTGGCTGCTGCACACAAACACTGTGCTGAGGCTTGGTTCAAGATTAAAGGAAACAAGTAAGTCATCAAAATCAAACTTTCCTAATAAAAATTACTTTTTAAAATGTTCTTCAAATGTTTTGTCTTTCTATGTATGTTTAGAACAGATTTGATCTTTGGATTTGATGGCATTTGGTTGATTGTTAGAGTAGTGCAAAGAACATACTAATGGGAAATTAAAACTAGAATAAAAATGCTCACTTTGTTAGAGTAAAGAAACAATTAGAATCTAACAAGGTGGAGGCGGTTACTCGGGTTCTCAATGACAAATTCCGGAATGCTAGCTTTGGTTCTATTATCTCTGATATAGCTGATCTTTGGTCTCAATTGAATGGTCTTAGCATCTGTGCTATTACTGCTATCCCTTACTCTGCTAATCGAGTTGCTCAAAAACTTGCTAAGTATGCTTTGGACACTTCGATGGACTCCTTTCGGATGGAAGACTTTCCTTTTTGTGTTAAGGGACTAGTGGAATCTGAGAGTCTTTCTTAAGGCTCGTTGTTGTTTGTTTTCCCTGTGCTGGGTTTTCTTTGTTTGTTTTCCTTTTGCTGTTTGTTGCAGCTCTGTAAAAAATAAATAAATAAATAAATAAATAATAAATAAATAAAAAGCAGCAGCTCTGTAAAAAAAAAAAAAAAAAAAAAAAAAAAAAAAAAAAAAAAAAACAGTTAAAGGTAGGCTAAAATTAAGAGAATCAAAATCAAATATTTATAAAGCTAAAGATGGTTGTAGGTTTGCCTGGGTGCTCTGTTTCTTGTGGCTTCCTCTTCTGTTGATGATTTCCTTGTTCTGTATTGAGAATGATTTCCTGCTTCAGTCAAATTACTGATTTTGACTTTATCTTAGTTTTTGGAATTTATTTATCATTTCTTTTATGCAGGTCCTCAACCAAAATGGTTTGGATTGCCCTGAACTTGAAAGTTTGTGCATTAAAGATCAATCCCTTACATCTGAAAGTTTGTATTCTTTTATGTGTACTATTAATTCTTTCTATGTTCTATTGTTCATTAATATTCATTAATGTTATAATAATCCATTTTTGTATGATGGGCCCCCTGGTACAAGGAAAACAATGCTTGCGAAGGCTGTTGCAACTGAAGCTGGTGCTAACTTTATCAACATATCTATGTCTAGTCAACTGGTCAAAGAATTGCAAAATGTTGTCTAATTGACTTCAATGTATTTGTGACATTACTTTTATTATATATATATATATAGATTTTTATCAACTTATCAATGTCTAGAATGATAACAATTTGAATGTGATAATAGATTCCAAAAAATTCAAATTACAATTATAAATATATATATACCAAAATCAATAGGCGGCTAATTATATATTTTTTTTCTTTAAAAAAACCATCTACTACGGACATAGATTGTTTTAAATTACATAGCTTACAAATTAACTACTTTTGATACCCGTTGTAGTTGAGGTTATTTATCACGGACATCATCCGTAGTCGAAAAGTGATTCACTACAAGCGATGCCCGTTGTAGTTGAGCTTATTTATCACGGGCAACGTTCGTAGTCGAAAAGTGATTCACTATGAGCGATGCCTGTTATAGTTGAGTTTATTTATCACGGGCCACGTCCGTAGTCGAAACGCGATATTTTCCATCACAGCGGGCGATGCCCGTAGTCAATACGCGTCCACTACGGGCATCGCCCGTAGTAAATGACCGATTTTCTTGTAGTGCACCAGATCTCCAACAAGACCCAACCATCCCAAATACTCACAAGATCCCTTCATCACTAACACCCTCATCACAACATCTCCATCTCCATCTCCAGCCAAGTCCATCATCATCCATTAACCACAAAGGAGATTTTGCTCAACTCACTATAACCATAGCACATTTCCACTGTCGCCGCAACAACCACCGACGCAACCACCGCTCTGCAACATTTGCTCCATAGAAATCGTACCAGAGGAGATCTCCTTTGTCGTTTGATTTAAAAAAAAAAAATTCCAATACTAATAGATAATGGAGAGAATGAGATGGGAGGATAGAGGAAAGAGATCTTCAGAATTTCAGCTATGAGTGTTATTTTTAATTTATTTATTTTTCATTTATATATACGATTGATTGTTGATAATTAATTGTTTTAATTTTTTTTTTTAAGGGTTATATTTTAGATTTAATTGAGTTCTTAAATAAGTAAAATGAGTTTAAGGATACCCTCTACAAAGTAGTTAATGAAGACTAAACAACAAAGACTTAAACAAAAAAACTTATGTTTTAGGTGGATATGGATGAGGAAGATATTAAAAAAGGAAATTTGAAGTTCCCTAAGATAGATTGGGAAACGACATTTTCAAAAAACTTCACGACTAGGTAAATGAGGATGGCAAACTTGTGCTCTCTAAGCCGTTGGTTGACTTGAAATACAGTAAAAAGAATAAAAAAAACCTATGATCCTCATATTTGATCTTGGAGGTAATTAACTGTTATAGCTAATTATCAAGTTCATTTATATTTTTTACTTCAATTAATTCCGTCATTAAAATCTCTTTTTTATTTTATTTATTTTGTAGTTGTTTTTGGCTTTTAAACACCTTGACAACGGTGTTTCCCTCTCTCCACCCAACAACGCATGAAGATAGAGTATTTAGTTTTATTTTTTTCTAGTTTTTCTCACGAAAAGTAACAACACCAATTAAATATATTGTTACTTTAAAGAAATACACTTGATGACAAAGATATTTGTTTATACTATAGTAATGTATACCTCCCTTCGAGATTAGTAGTGAAAAGTTCGAGTTCTATCGTATAGACATTTTTACCATTGAACATGGAAGCTTCTATACATGAATTTAATGTAATTAGTCCAGCTAATTAATTAAATTAACGGGTCGAAAATTTCAATAAGGGGTGTTATGTACAAAAAAATCTTCCAATAGTTGAGAAACTCGTATTATCAATTATTTCCAAAGCTTATCAAATTTTATTCGTACCGTTGGTTGACTTGGAATACAGTAAAAAGAACAGAAAAGACCTATGGTCCTCCTATTTGATCTTAGAGATAATTAACTGCTATAGTTAAATATCATGTTCATTTATATTTTTTACTTCAATTAATTCCATCATTAAAATCCATTTCTCAATTTATTTAAATTGTAGTTGTTTTTGGTGTTTAAACACCTTGACAATGGTGTTTCTCTCCCTCCACCCAACAGCGCATGAAGATAGAGTATTTAGTTTTATTTTTTCTAATTTTTCTCATGAAAATTAACAACATCATTTAAATATATTGTTGCTTTAAAGAAATGCACTTGATGACACAGATATTTGTTTCTACCATAGTAGTGTTTCCCTTCGATATTAGTGGCGGAAAGTTCGAGCCATATCGTATAGACATTTTTCCTATTGAACATGGAAGCTTCTAAAAAAAATACTATTATTAACTAAAAAATAAATTACTTTTAATATCCCTGTAGAATTAAAATTAATTAAAATATTATTATTAAATATGTGTACTAAATGAGTATAATAAATATTATTATTAAAGACTTTTAATAGCTCACCATCTTTATTTTTTCAATTATGATTTTTTATTTTCTTTTTCTTAAATATATTTTTTACTTAATAAATATATTGAGGGTTAATGGTCATTTTTTGAATAGCATTGAAGGGCAAAATCGTCTTTTAATCCACTGTATTAGCTTTTCCGTTGAAAAAGCTAATATAAGGAGTTCTTTGAACATTATTTTGATTTTAGGGGGTAGACCGGCCAATATGGACAAACTCTGTCCTCACATTTCTAATAGGGCAAACGTCAGGGGACAAAACGATTTTTTCCCTTTTATTTATTTTGTAGTTGTTTTTGGCATTTAAACACATTGACAACGATTGTTTCCCTCCCTCCACCCAACAATGCATGAAGATATAGTATTTAGTTTTATTTTTTCTAGTTTTTCTCATGAAAATTAACAAAACCATTTAAATATATTGTTGTTTTAAAGAAATGCATTTGATGACAAATATATTTAGTTCTACCATAGTAGTGTATACCTCCTTTCGAGATAAGTGGTGGAAAGTTCGAGTCCTATCGTATAGACATTTTTGCCATTGAACATAGAAGCTTCAATACATGAATTTAATGTAATCAGTCCAACTAATTAATTCAATTAACGGGTCACAAATTTCAATAAGGGTTGTTATGTACAAAAACTTATATTATTAATCAGTTCCAAAGCTTATCAAGTTTTACTCGTATAATATTTTAGATTCCATTAAGTTCTTAAATAAGCAAAAAGAGTTTAAAGATACCCTCTACATGGTAGTAAATGAAGACTATACAACAAAGACTTCAAAAAAAACTTAATGTTGTAGGCGGATATGGATGAGGAAGATATTAAGAAAGAAAATTTGAAGTTACCTAATATAGATTGGGAAACGACATTTAAAAAAAAAAAAAAAAAAAAGAACTTTATGGTCAGGTAAAGGGGGATGGCAATCTTGTTCTCTCTAAGTCGTTGGCTGACTTGGAATAAAGTAAAAAAAATAGAAAAGACCTATGGTCCTCCTATTTGATCTTGGAGGTAATTAACAGCTATAGTTAAATATCATGTTCATTTATATTTTTTACTTCAATTAATTCCATCACTAAAATTCATTTTTCATTTGATTTATTTTGTAGTTGTTTTTGGCATTTAAACACTTTGACAAAGGTGTTTCCTTTCCTCCACTCAACAATACATAAAGATAGAGTATTTAGTTTTATTTTTTTTAGTTTTTCTCATGAAAATTAACAACACCATTTAAATACATTATTGCTTTAAAGAAATGTACTTGATGACAAAGATATTTGTTGCTACCATAGTATTGTATATCTGATAGTATCTATTTATACACTTGGTGTAGCCTTAATTCCCTATTGTTTTCGCTTGTTTCTTGAGCATTTTTGTTATTTAATGTGTTTTAAGAGCTTTGTGAAGGTAATCATCCATAAATAAGGTGTTTGAGCTTAATTGAAGAGATTTGAAGGTTAAAAGGGCTAAAATTATAAAGGCTCGTGCAGAACACCCAACCTGCGGGGCCATATCTCTCTCCCCATATCAAACCATGTTGAGGTCCACACATATTCGGAAAGCCTCGGATGTCTAGTTCAAACGGTTTTTACGGATTGCAATTCCGGGTGTTCTTGAGAGAGTTATGCCCATTTTAGTGATTGATGGTCTATGCTGAAAAAGTCAACCACAATTTTAGCAGGTCAATTTCGTCATTTCATTATTTTGAAGCCCCAAATTCGTGCCCTAGTCTTGCCACTCTATAAATATCCCCATTTTGGTCTGAAACAAAGAGATACACCCTACACAAACCTCTTCCCTAAATAAAAGAGAAGCTTCAAGCTCCCATGTAGGTTTTTCCTCCATGTGAGCTCACCATACATCACCATCACCATCTTATACACTTCTTCCACCTATCTTATAATAGATTACAAGAAGAAAATAGGGCTCTGAGGACCAATTTCAAGCCAAACAACAACAAAAGAAATGGAGAGACTTTGGAGGAGATTTCTTCAAGGGTTTTCTCTACAACTTATCTCTACTGGTATTTCTTGTTTTCTTTGATGTTTAACCCCCATTTGGGAATATTTGTAAACCTACACTTGTGCTATTTATGTATGGTTGTTCTTAAATTCATTTGGGTCTTTTTATATTCTTTGTTATATCTATGATTTAATCTCTTATTATGACATGCATTTGTATGAAGGTTAGAAATTGATGTGTATTAATGAATGTGATTAGAAGTAGAATAACTTAATTTAGGAGTAGTGTAATTTAACATCCCATGATTGTATATATGTTGATGGATGATCCAAAATGTCATGTTTAGAATGATTTGAGTGATTGAGAATTAGCTGTAAAGAATAGGAAAAGTTTGGTTGATGTATTGACATGCTAGAGTAAGCTTTGGTTCTATATTCTTGTGCTTAATGGGTCTTTGGTTTAAGACACAATTGTTCATCCTATGGCTTTGGTTGAGTGATGAATTGATTTTGACAATTTCCTTAATCAAGAGAATGAATTATTTACTTAAACTGAATGTATTTAATACTTAACAATCAACTTGATGTACATTGTTGTTTAGTGAACTTGTTTCCCCCTTAAGCCATCCATCTTAAGGAGACTAGAGAGACAAGGAGAGAGCTTTCCCTTCTATGAGAGAGTTGGGCATTCAAGAAGATTGAAGACTCGATGTGATCATTTAGTGGTAAAGACATCTTATTGACAACCGTGAAAACCCGGCGTTCAAATCCCAGTAGTGGAAAGGTTCTACTTTCTTTCACTTATGTTTTTAAGTGTTTGTCCCACGTAACAATATTTAATTGGGTGCGAAAATATTTAATTGGGTCGTAGAGTGGTGAACTGGTGAGACGGACCATAAGATTTTTGGGTATTATCAATTTAGTCCATAAGCTTTAGGGAAAGATCAATTTTCTAAACTTGTTTGCTTTTTTAGGACTCGTGGTCCTTTAGGGCGCGTTTGTTAACGTTTTCAGAAACTGTTTTTTGTTTTCTGAGTCATAAAAACAGGAAAAACGCGTTTGGTAGATGATTTTAAAAAACTGTTTTATAAAACATTGAGAACAGTTTTCAGTTTTAATGAACAAAAAATTGAGAACTCTGAGAACAACAATTTGTTGTTTTCAGTATTCTTAAAAACTTTTTTTTAGCAATAAAATTTACTCAAACCAAATCCATCTTTTGGATCTTCATGGATCTATATAAAAAAGATGATGATGATTTCGATAGGTTTGATGATGAAAATTAAATTTATTTATTATTTAATTTTAATTTTTTTTAGTTTTAATGTTTAATTATTTTAATATCACTTTTTCATTATTTATAATATTAATCTTTTAAAAATGATTTTAAAAATATTATACTAAACACGTTTTTTATGTTTTGATTCTCCGAATATCGTTTTCAACCATTGCTACCAAATGCGTTTTCGAATTCAAAAAATCCAAAAATCAGTTTTTCAAAAACTTCAGATTAAAGAAAACAAAAACTGAAAAACGAAAATGTTACCAAACGGCCCCTTACTTTTCAGAAATACATGAAATAGGTCATTGACCGTTAATTTCACAGTCAAACGTGACATAATATATAAATCGACTATTTTGCCCTTAACTTTAATTAAAGAATTTAAAAATACAAATTTACCCTTAAATGTTTTAAAATTTTACAATTAAACTTTGATATAATCCAATCAAAATCTAACACATGTCGCCAGAATTTTAAAAAATTGTTAAAAAAATCATATCTTATAAATTTTTGGGCCTTTTTTTTCTATTTGTTTACTTAACAAAAATTAAAATTAAAAAAGAGATAATTAAAAAAAATTAAAAAATTAAAAATTAAAATAAAATTAGAGATCCAATTCAATCCAGATCCATGGTAATCTCCAAATCTCTATGGATATGAACCCTCCCTGCTTCAATTCCACCAAAATATCAACCCAATAACAACACTGAGACGAGATGAATTCACAACAATAGCTCATCTCAATAACAACAAAATTTCTCTACAGACCATAAGAATAATAATAATTATTATAGGGTTATTTTAGGAAGAGCAATTTTAATTAGGAATTTGAAAGGGCTTTTCATTGGATTAGTACACCATTCCAATGGAAAGCTTTTTCCAATAGTTATTAGCAAACCAAACATAAGGAATGACTCTTTTTCCATTCTATTTCGTCCAATTACGGTCATGTGTGGTTCATGGAATGAGAAATGAATCCATGTAGGAATGAAATTCTTATAGGAAAAGAATCCATTTTTTAGATAGATTCCTTTATTTGGTTTCAATATAGAATCCATTAAAGAATCCTCGATGTTTTAATCAAAATGTCCCTTATATGTTTGATATGAAAAAATATTTTTTAAATTAAAATATTATTAAAATATTTAAATAATAAATAATTAAAATTTTAAAATAATTATGAATAATAATTTGTAAATTTTTCATAAAAAAATAATAATTTAAAAGATGTAATATTTTTTAAAATATAAATTAATTAATTTTTTTTGAAACTATAAATTAATTTATTAGAAAAAAATATTAAAAAGAAAAATAATGACAAATTAAAAAATTTCACCTCATGTGGTGCCGTGAATGGTGAAATCATCTTATTTAAAAATAAAAAAATGAAATTTCATCACTATCCGGTCCCAGTCCACTCACTCCAGTACTCCACCAACAAGACGATCCAAAACGATATCGTATGTCCCACCGCACCTCAGAAACTCCACCTCCAACTCCTCTATTTCTCCCTCCTCCTCCGTTGTAACCCTAGACGCCGCCGCCGCCGACCACCATCATCACCACCACCAAAACAACAACAACAACTTCGTCTCTTTCGTCTATCGCCGCACCTCCTCCTCTCTCCCTCTCCCCGACCCGTCTTCACTCTCTGAAATCCCTCCGAACGCGTCCTTCGCTTGACTCCTGAACAGGTCACCCTTCGATTTTGCGTTTTTTTTTTTTTTTTGGTTTAATCACTTGATTTCTGGACAGTTCTTGAGTTTATATGTTTTAAAAAAAATGAATTTATTTAAAAATAATAACCGAGGGCGATCGAGGCGCGACGATGAGGCTCTGCCGGTGGCCTCGCCGTCGTCGGTTACGAAGGAGGCCACCGGCGGTGGCCTCTTCTGTTTTCCGATTTATGTTTTTAATTTCGGTTTTTGATTTTTTTTATTTTATTTGGAGGACAAAGTGTTTAAATTGAACATTTGAGTTATTGTGGAATCCGGATTCCGACCTCAAGAGGTAGGAATCCTAATCCACCATGGAATGGAATCCTCATTCCATGACATTTTGTGCAAAACAAACAATGGAATGTGGATTCCTTTTCCCATTCCATGCTTGATTCCACCGACCAAACACCACCTAACACGATTCACACCGGTAAAGCTCAGCACCTCAAGTAAGTTCACATTCAAACACTGATCCTAATTAAGGTCCTCAAAGTGTCAGTGAAATGCGTTGTTTATTTTGCCAATTTCTTGAATCATGACTTGATTCTAGTGTTTACATAGGTTTCTTCCAATCCATGCTAAATTTTCTTCGCAATACAGTGACGACGGTGTACTTGTGAACAGAAGATTACTGTCTTTTTTTTTTTCTTTTTCTTTTTTTCCGATTAATTTTGTGAATTTTATTGATATTATATTGTACAGAATATCAATTTTATTCATTCGCTTGTTATGAGAATGCTTGCTTTGTGAATCGTGACAGTTGTGAGGTTTTTGATAGCTTTTATTGGTTTAGGTCATGGCATTCTCAGAATCAGCGAGTGCAGAGTCAATGCAAGCCAACAGCGGTCCAAGGAGACCTCGGATTTTACTAGCTGCAAGTGGAAGTGTAGCGGCCATAAAGTTTGCGAATCTCTGTCATTGTTTCTCGGAGTGGGCAGAAGTAAGAGCAGTAGCTACGAGGCCCTCTTTACACTTCATTGACAGAGCAGCAATTCCCAAGGATGTGATCTTTTACACCGATGAGGATGAATGGTCCGGTTGGAGCAAAATAGGGGACAGTGTTCTTCACATTGAGCTCCGCCGATGGGCTGATATCATGGTTATTGCTCCACTGTCGGCAAACACGCTTGGCAAGGTAATGTTTTTGGTATCTTCAAATATCTATTCTTCATAACAAGTATTTCATTTTAATTGACCTTACGACATGTTTAGGAGTGAATTTCACAATCAACAACTTGCTGTAAATATTTGGTAAAGTACCCTTTGTTTAGTGTTTGGTAGGAGAGAGGAGGAAGAAGATGAAAAAAAATTTGGTTTCATTTTTTTTTTTTCCTTTTATCAAGAGAATCAAATGGGACCAATGATACTTGGTTTGCTAGTGCTGAGTCTGCTGACCTTCAAGATACATACGTAGGTGTAGATGGGAACCTCATTCAAATAAAACAATGATTTATTTATATAGGGTATAAAATAGCGATTTCTTTATCTGTCAGTATTTTGTTTTTTCCAGTTATGGGATATAAGATATTCATATTTTGCCAAGTTATTACATGTTCGTCAAGAATGTATAACTTTTCCTTTTTTTTTCCTCATATGGGCTAGCTTGGTACGTCACCTCAAATAATTTGTTTGCCTGTGTTCTACAGCACCATAACAAGATGCTACATGATTTTATAATATAAATCAAGTTCCAAAGAGAGAAAAAAGAGTAAAATGAAAAAAAAGAGGCAAGAATTCGTTGCTTAAGTTGACTCGATGAACTGAGAATGAATACTGTTCTGACTCAAAATTGGAAAAAAGAAGGGAAAAAAGAGTGCCTACCATGAATTTTCATAATTCAATAAAAGCAGTGAATAATGGTGCATGTTTGAATGTTGACTTCTTTTGTTTTAGACAAAGCAAAAATCTTGAAGGACTGTGGTTATGTGATTAATAGTCTACTGTTTCATATTAGCATGTTTGCATTTAAGTCATACTTTGAATGATTTTGCAGGTTACAATCCTCTGTACCTGCTAGAAATGAGCTCCTTTGACTGTCTAATGCATTCTTGGTTAACTTCACATGGTGCTTTTATTGTTTGTTTTAATTGTTTGGTAATTGTAACTTCAAGTCTTCAACCATACTTACATTATGTTTATGATTACTCTAGATTGCTGGGGGATTGTGTGACAATTTGCTAACTTGTATTGTGCGAGCATGGGACTACAACAAACCACTCTTTATTGCACCTGCTATGAACACATTCATGTGGACCAATCCTTTCACGGAGCGGCATCTCATGACAATTGATGAGCTTGGAATTACACTTATCCCACCTGTCACAAAAAGGCTGGCTTGTGGAGATTATGGAAACGGTGCAATGGCTGAACCATCTTTGATCTACTCAACGGTGAGACTCTTTTTCGAGTCAAGGAATCAATCAGGTGATGGAAGAGTTGGTTAATTTGGTTTCAACAGAATGTTGAACATGTTGCTGTGGCCTTCCATCTATGGTTTTAACCTCTTATGTAGACAATTAGATCATGTACATCAGTGATATACTGATATCGCCAATTTGCTTACTGTAGTTTGTTCCATAAATGCTGCGGTTTTGTAATTGTGGTATGGTTAAAGTGTGCTGACATTTTTTTTCAAGATATAGAAAGTTCACGAGTGTGTTGTGGAATAGCAAGGCGAGGGAAGCAGGAAGGATGATGGTAGGAGAAGTGCATGCAGAGTGGTTTTTGCTTATGTCTATTATTTTCTCTGGTCATTGTTTAGGAACCTTCTGTTTTTAATTTTCAAGATATAGAAAGTTCACGAGTGTGTTGTGGAATAGCAAGGTGAGGGAAGCAGGAAGGATGATGGTAGAAGTGCGTGCAGATTGGTTTTTGCTTATGTCTATTATTTTCTCTGGTCATTGTTTTGGAACCTTCTATTTTTGAAAATCCTTGGTTGACATGTGACATGAATGATGAAATACGAACCTCAACCGCCAATGTATCCTTCTATCACTCATTTTAATTGTATTGTTCTTCAAAATGTTCCAGTGTTGTGTTGTTTGCATATCGGCACCAACAGTCGATTCATCGAAAGACTGGAGATGAACTCTGAGGTTCTAGTTAAAGGGTATACAAGCTTCACATTTTTAATCTTTCTAATATGTTTTCTCTCATCCAATAATAACACATTACTTGTTGGATTTGAACAAAAAGGAGAGGTTTCTTTGCCCGTTTAAATTAGTTCTCAATCCCATCATAAATCCCGCTTCAATGTGAACTTCACTTCCAGACTTCCACCATGTCCCTTTCTAAGTGCCATTGCATCTACTCTTAAGAGAAAATCAAATCATCGGATAATTCATAATTGTGCTGCGTTGAAACACGAGGTGGTGTGGTTTCATGGTCCAAACGTGGAGAAAATTTCCAATGAGACGGTCTCATTGTCACTTGGTGAAACTGTCCCAATGAAATTGCACAATTTATCTCGAAAATATAAATGTATATTGTAGAATTATAATTTGGTACAATCTCTTTGGACGGTCTCATCAAGTGGCAATGAGACCGTTCGACGTGGTGTGGTTTGTAAGATACAAAACGTGATTTCAATGATCTGGGTGTACATATCTATACAAAGTCCTAGGTTGTTGATAAGCAGTTTGGGAGGTCCAATGCTAGAGAGGCAAGTTTCAGAGGTTTAAATTTCTCATAATTTGTCGGCCTTATATTAACCACAGCTACTACGTGTACTTGGAACATAAATGTATACTATTAAATACAATTACTATTACTATTTAATAGTATACATTTATGTTCTCGAGATAAATCTTCAAGTGGCAATGAGATGAGAACACTTTTGCTCACCCTTTTGTTGCTCACCCCCCTTCAAGGGGGTAACCATTACCTCCCTCTTAAATGGATGACATGTGTCTATAGAAGAGTAAATTTTTAGACAATTTTACCCCTCTATAGACACATGTCATGTGTTTGGGAGGGGGATAATGCTTACCTCCCTTGAAAGGGGGGTGAGCAAAAATGGACTCCAATGAGACCGTCCCATTGAAGATTTTCTTTTGATCGTGATTTCAATGTTGCATTGAAACATCACATGGTGTGTTTTGTAGGTCCAAACGTGATTTCAATGATCTGGGCGTACACATCGATACAAAAGTCCTAGAGAGGCAAGTGTGAATGGTTTAAATTTCTCATAATGTGTCGGCCGTATATTAACCATAGCTACTACGTGTTCTTATAACGGTGGTTGTACTAATTAAGAATCTAGATGGGAGCACCGCGCAAGAAGTTGTATATTATTGATGATGAAGTGAAATTAACATCAAATTTGATTGACTAATTATGGTTTTTGGTTGTCAGCTTGCCAGTTAATCACCGTGAAAACAGTTGGTGTGGGACAATGATCATTCAAGTCTTCCAACTAACTTGTAATCTTTACCTACAGCCTACAGCCTTCCATTCGACAACTGATCACCAGCATTTATTTCTTATGGCATTGCTGATTTATTTTGCAGGGCACAAATAAGAAAAGCCAGAGAGAGAGAGAGAGAGAATAAGGAACCATTGTGACCAACAATGGCACGCTCCTCCTTGAACCATTTTCTCTCTAACATCTCCCTCTTTGCAATCATCAACATTTTTTTGTTTTGTGTCTCTACTGCTGCTATAACTAACCCACCTCCCTTCAAGAAGATCTATGCCTTTGGTGACTCGTTTACTGACACTGGCAACACCAAGTCTCTTACAGGTCCTAGCGGTTTCGGTCATGTCTCCAACTCTCCATACGGCAGCACATACTTTCACAAGCCCACCAACCGATACTCCGATGGACGGCTAGTCATAGACTTTGTAGCTCAATCACTGTCCTTGCCCTTTGTGCCACCTTACCTTCACAGCAAAAATGATACTTCTCATGGTGTGAACTTTGCTGTTGGTGGCTCCACAGCAATCAATCATGCTTTCTTTGTTAAGAACAATCTCAGTCTTGACATTACTCCTCAGTCCATCCAAACTCAGCAAATTTGGTTCAACCAATTCTTGGTGAATCAGGGGTGTAAAGAAGGAAACCATTCAGGGCCTAATTGCCAAGCAGCTCTGGATGATGCTTTGTTCTGGGTTGGTGAAATCGGAGTCAATGATTACGCATACACCATTGGATCCTCTGTATCAGGTGACACCATCCGGAAACTTGCTATGTATACCTTTACAGGGTTTCTACAGGTATGATTTGATATGGTGTATTTCCTGTATGGTCGATTTTGTTTCTGATTTGATTCCTGATGCTTGTTTGGTTGCATCAATACGCAGGCACTGCTGAAGAGGGGTGCCCAGTATGTTGTTGTCCAAGGTCTACCGCCATCAGGATGCTTGCCGCTGGCCATGTACTTGGCTTCCGAAAACGACAGAGACGACATAGGCTGTGTAAAGAGTGCCAACAATCAAACCTACACCCACAACACTGTTCTGCAAGCCAAATTACAAGACCTGAGGAAGCAGTTTCCTCAAGCTGTCATTGTTTACGCCGATTACTGGAATGCATACCGCATGGTCATGAAGAATCCAAGCAAGTACGGGTTCAAGGAGGCTTTCAAGGCCTGCTGTGGATCGGATGAGCCTCCCTACAACTTCAGCGTGTTTGCTACGTGTGGCTCACCTAATACGAGCGTTTGTCCCAACCCTTCTCAGTACATCAACTGGGATGGAGTCCACCTCACTGAGGCTATGTATAAGGTGTTGAGTGACATGTTTATCAATGGAACATTCAGTCAACCTCCGTTCAACTACCTACTGAGCAGAAAACGGAGCCAGGGATGAATCTCATGCCATTGAAATAACTCAAGCATTGCTGTTGCTTCTTGTTGAGACCTTCACAGTTGAGAGTTTGCATTTCAAAAAAATGATGTACAAGACAGATTTATACCAATTAGTTATTGGTTCTTATTATTACAATCTTTTGTACAAAAATCAAGTGGGAATATAAGGTTTTTCATTGTTAAACCTCACCTGACTCTACATTCGTGTGATGCTGACTGAGAAATTCTCTCTGTACATCATTCTTGCTCACATAAATATTAGATCAAGTACTCGTAATACATAAAAAAAAGAGCATCGGGGATATCCTTTGGCAAGTTATTAATATAGAGATAGAAGCGCATCATGTCCTCATTCGACACAGTTTGTGTGTCGATCACATCATTACTGCATGTGAGAACCCACAAATCTTCTGAATTCACTCTCTTTAGACTTCCTCTGCAAAACGGGCAAGATTCTGATCTTGTGCTCCTGTCAAGTATTGAGAGAAAACAAAGAGCTGTAATTTTATGACTCTATATGATGAAATTAACAGTGACCATGTCGTAAAATCGATATGGAGGAATGAATGAAGCCTTATATACCAGTCACGGTAGCAGTTAATACACATCGCATGGCAGCAGCTTGGCAAGACCACTTTGGTGCATAGCTCCAAGCAGATTCCACATTCATCTTCTCTCTCCAAATCCATATCTGAAAGTTTTTTTGTATCCTCTAGTCTCTTCCGGACAACCATCTCAAACCCTGGACCTTCCTCTTTAGCTACTTCCAGCTCCGATAAATCACTGTAGAGACGCTGAAGATACGGTAATATAACAGCTGCAGCAGTTTTAGCAGAAATACAAGTAAAATGAACTGAATTTAATTAAGCCCACAAACTAGACCCAAACGATACACGAAAACAACATTGATGTAGAATGAGTTGGTTTGACATACAAAATCAAAATTTATGTTACGAAGGGCAGAGAGGAGATGGTTGACATACTGTAAAATTCCCTAATCGTAGCTTTCCTTCCAAATGAGGAGATATCTGGCCTCCCATCTGAGCATACCTTATAAACAAAAAATCCGAATCGCAAGACCTCTAAATTCACTCTTCAAATTGATAAACAGGAAATGGAAACAAACTCACAAAAGCAAGCAAGAAGAAACCAACCTTATATACAACAACGTGGAAAAGGTTCAAGTAGCTCGAAAGTAGACATGTACATGAGCAATCCATCCATTGTAAGAGAAACATTAGAATAGGTGCAAAGTGATTATAGACCAATTTTATGTGGAGACCGAAACCACTTTTACCTCTCGGAATAGAAGCTGCCCTGAAAACATAATTTAGTTTTTGTAGCAAAAAGGATAAATGTCAAGCCGCGAACAATGCCAGTTTCACAGGGATTGGTTCAATCATGAACAAATCGCCTGAGTAAATTCAGGAACAAACTTGAATAAACAAATCATATCTCAAAAACTTTGAAAATGAAAGTAGAAGAACAAAGAACACAAATTTCAGCATTACAGCTACCCTACCTCCAATCACATGTTGTACAATTTCTTTCAAATTTTACCAGAAAATGAAATGAATTATTGATCCTTCTTTGATTTTTCATTCTTCTTTTTTATTTTTTCCTAAAGAGGGTGTCATTTTTCATCTAAAGCAGAAGTGAAACTGAAACAGATCAAGTGTTTATTTTAAGAATCTCAATTAATTAATGTGATTTTCTGGGTTAATAATAAAAACCCATTTCAAAAACAGACTAAAATTGCCAAAAAGAAAAAAACTCAACAGGACATCGACCACAATTGAGCATCAAACAAGCACCAAAACACATTCATGAACATAAACAGAGAAACAGAAGCAGAGAGACTCACAGCATATTGGCTTGTTGAACATCAGCCTCCAGAATCTTAAGAGAATCTTGGTAAGAGAGCCTGACACCAAGTTCATAGTAATCCATCATCTCTTTTACTTAGAAACTGAAATTGCAAGAATTAATTCCAATGTTCAAGCAAACTACTATAAAAACTTGAACTTGAAGGTCAAGAAACTAGGTGGTCATAAAAATGGAAAAATAGTCATGTTTGTTGAACAAAACAAGAGGCATTTAAAGGGGTGTTTGACATCTAGATGAAGCAGTAAGTGATAGTCTGGTAAGCAGAAAAAAAAAAACCTGGTCTATGTTAACAACAAAGATAAGAGTATGAATTGGTCTTCAAATTGAATTTGTTTTTGAATGTTTGAATTCTTTACCCCTTTTTTTTTCTTGCTATATTTTATTGTTTTGGTTGATTCTTATGTAAAGTAATAGATCATCCAAAAAGATTCATTTTTTGACTTTGTAAAGTTGGGCCTTTGACTTGACTGCTTTGGTAGAGAGTAGGTGTCCCAATAACCTCAAACAATAATTTTCTGGTCAGAAGATGGTATAGAATAGTTGCAAGAACACATGCTTGATTAATTATCTTTTTTTTTAATTTTTTTGATTTTACAACGAAACAGGGATTCTCACAGGCCTGGTGTTGGTTGATCGAGCCTCTATTTGGTTTGGTGGGGATCCTACTCTTGTATCTCAAGTCCATTATGGCATTATGCAGCGTTTGTCATATTCAATTGATGTCTTCATGTACACAGTCACACACACATTAATTATATATAGTCATCCTCAACGGATTCGGTACCTTTTTTTCATACGTAATTTCAACCCTATAACGTTACAAAGCGACTTTGTAAATTGTATCGTATTCCTTTTCACTTCATATTCTTTTTTAAATTTTATATTAAATTAATCATCACGACCAAACTTAAACTTTGAAAGATGGATAAAGTCACAATATCAATTTAATAGGAAGATGAAGACTTTGAAATATTCAAAGCAATGAGTGTTTTTGATTGAAAAAACAAAACGTTAAATGTAGTTAGGAAGTCACAATAAACTAAGTGACAAAGTGCTTTCATTCTTCTCATACTGTTAGCCTGTAACTTGGTTAAAAACTCTTAACAAGTCACACAACCGCATACACTATTCTTTAGTTAAAGGTAACATATTAAGAGTTCTATAACCCGGTCAAATTTACGTAGCTTAATACACTTTCCGCCACTATATTGGCTTTAAGAATTCAAAAATAACTACACAAAATATATGGATTATGTCATTTTTAGATATATCTGAGTTGAAGGATAGGTGAGCTTGTCTTACTTCTAACAATATCGACTTCCACTGTGCTCTCTGAAAAGTTGTCAAAGATGCATTCATCTCCTGCTTGAATGTTATTGGCCTTACTAAACGCATCCCAACCGCCTAGCAAAAGTTTGAACCTAGGTCTGTCATGGTAGAGGACTGGCCAAATTCTCTTATAAGGATCCCGGAGGTGCACCATCACCCTTCCCATACTATTATACCTGGAAGAGAATTTCAATACTGGCAAGCATGATGGCAACACCTGCATGGGTATCATCAGCAAGAGATGAAAATTAGTTCAACTGTTTATAGAAGATTCAGAAGCAATGTGTAGCTTGTATCTGGTACATCTACATAAGAACAAACAAATAACATACTTCAAGAGAGAAAAAAAACACAAAATGAACACACATCTTAGCCCAATCTATCGACGAGATACCTATGTAAACAGTCCACAGGCAGACTAGACAAAAAAGTGAGAAATTGTTATCTATAGGGTTGATGAATTACGTACAAGAACAGGTTCATTGTTTGATGCTATAACACAAGAGATGGCTTCAAGACTTTCAAATTTCACCAGGGGATGAATTGTAATTTCTCTTCCTATCATATCTGTACTCTTGCAACAATCCACCTCATTGGCCTGTGGCACCTTTCCTGCATTTCAATGCATGCAATAACACATTTAGACAGATGCACACCAGCATACACACACTCAGAGCTTTAGAAAAAGTGACACCGAGTCACCAACTCTCTTTAGCAAAACAAGTTGTGAGTCATAAAAGCAAGTTAGATCATCATGCCTTGAATCATCTTGTTATCACTGCGTAATTTTCTTGTCGTTTCTATAAGCTCTTCTTTGACTTTTTTAATACACCCCCCTGTGAAATATGACATTAAATTTCAGCTGAATAGCTAAGTATAAGATATATGGGGGGATTGTCAAAAATACCGATAATGAAAATGAAGCTTTTGTGAAAAGAGAAACTCCTTCTAACAAGAAGGCAAACAACAAATATTTACCCGGCATACAATAACACATTTAGACAGATGCACACCAGCATACACACACTCGGAGCGTTAGAAAAAGTGACACCAAGTCACCAACTCTCTTTTGCAAAACAAGTTGAAACTGTATAAGCAAGTTAGATCATCATACCTTGAATCATCTTTCTATTACTGCATAATTTTCCAGTCGTTTCTATAAGCTCTTCTTTGACTTTCATCATACATCCCCCTGTGAAATATGACATTAAATTTCAGCTGAACAGCTAAGTATAAGATATATAAGGGGATTGTCACAAAATCCCGAGGATGAAAATGAAGCTTTTGTGAAGAGAGAAGCTCCTTCTAACAAGAAGGCAAACAACAAATACTTACCCAATTGCAAATTCAGCATTCCAGTGGCAACTGGAACATCTGACTCTAACTTTGCAGTAAACTTGGGTTGGGCAGTTTGATTACTGCAAGTGAGGGAAGTACATTTCTTTAACACCTTATGAATTTCTGAAACAAAACCATCAATATGAATATGCTGATGAATTGAGAACAATCAACCATAAAAATATTTAAAACTCAGGAAAAAAAAATCAACTAAAAAATAGAAATAACTGACCGGGTTGAGCTTGCCCCTCTTCCTCAGCAATATAGTCTTTCTCGACTACTCCATTTGATATGTTAAGGATGCTCTTTCCATTCTTTTCAGGTTTTACCACAGTTGTCAACAAGGGATGCTCAGAAATCTTGCTGTCACAGGAAATTTTGTTGGAAACAGTTACTATTTTATCCATCTTTTGAAGATCATGATTTTTCTCCATCAATTCAAGGTCAGATGCATCAGAAGGCACAACTCTATTCACTACTTTTTGATCCAGTGGATCTTTGTTAGATAAGGCAGCTTCAATTTCAGATCCCCGTGATGCATCAACATAGTGAGTATATGTTTCATCACCAACTGTGATTTTGTGACTTTTATCAGTGTCACAGTTGTTTGTCAACATCTCAAAGTTTGACAAATCAAACATTGGACATCTATTTTCTCTTTGTTCGTCTTCCAAATCTCTATCAATAATGTAGTATGGCTCTTCAACATATTCTACTATCGATAGAGAATGAGGCCTTTGGCTGCTAGTCTCACAATTCGAAGTAATCTTGGCAATTACTTCTTCCACGCGCTGGCTTTGACTTACTTCTACATCTGACCCAGAAACAACAGAGGCACTTGATCCCTGTTTTGTCATCGAACTTTTATCAATTGCGTGGAAAGGACCATCTTTTTCCATATAATTTTCATTAGGCTTAGCCCTTTTCCTCTTATTTCTGTTTTCTGGAAAAACTAGCTTTTCACAGCCTGTTTTGCCGTAGATCTTCACAAAAAAGTGTGATCCCACATTGTAATTGAATACCACAAAATCTCCAACTTCTAGCTTGTGGTCCAAGAAAAATGCATTCCATCCTTGATGAAAACCAAAAGAGCCATTCTGACTGGATATAGTTACTTCCCATTGCTGCCCACTTGAATCCTCGAGAAAAGTTTTCTGATCAATCAACTCAGACACTGTAGGAGCAAATTTAGGAGGCAAGGACTGCGAAAGAATGGCACGGTTAGAAAGATGTGTACATATTCAACAAGTCAAAATCTGGAGAAATTTCCAATCAGATTGAAACATAATGTTAATAAATAAAATATACTAATCACCGCAAGTACAAGAAAGTGTTGGATCACGTCACAGAGGCCCTTTGCACCAAAAATGCACATAATTTTTTGCAAAATATAACATTATCACCAGTAATTAAAGAAACAAGAAAGTCAAGGACTCAGACAACTGTACTCCTTATGAATTGGCCCATCGATGCAAAGTTAGTATATGATCAGAAGATTTCCTAGCATTATATCAACAGCTCATAGAGTCTTTGCAAAACAATGAGCAGAAGATAAAGAAATGCAGCCATGACATAACAACATGTGAATGATAATTCAGCTGCACCAAGCACTCATATTGTGAGGGTGCATAGTTACCTCCTAGGGGGAAGCCTGGCAGGTAACACTGAGCACTTCCTACCCAAATTTTCTATTAGCTAAAAGAAACAATAGAAGGTGGTACTTATTCATTTTATTGTATAATACAATTTCCTACTGTGACAACATGGCTCGTTACTCCTTAAAATATTCAATCTCAAGAACACCTTATAACCACTATATCTTTGAGAATATAATCGTATATGTTTATTAAAGAATGCATGTTTCCTGTACATACCATGTTGAATTACTAATATTCTTTAAGTTAAGAATGTATCTGACCTATATACGTGCATGGTCCCTACTCTCTCACAGCTAACATATAGAAGGAAATAAACGTATAGAGTAACATAAACATAAAGAGAACGAAAGACAGAAATATAACAATACCAGAACTTTATCACACTGATCTCCAATCATAATTTTGAAGAAAGAGATAATAGCAGGTAATGATTTGGCATTGTTCCTGTGTAACAATAAGCATTTCTGGGTGCATTCTGGGCAAGCTTCTCCGCTGCAACCCATATTTTCTCCTGGTTGATTGCTGTATCCACTGCAACACTTTTTAAAAAGAAGAAAACCATTAGAAGGCACGCAGACAGAATTCGTGCCAAGAAAAAAAGATCTCTCCTTTAAAAGTAATAAAGGGACACACACAAAAAAAAAAAAAAAT
Organism: Acer saccharum; assembly: GCA_030490815.1. Taxonomy (NCBI): domain Eukaryota; kingdom Viridiplantae; phylum Streptophyta; class Magnoliopsida; order Sapindales; family Sapindaceae; genus Acer; species Acer saccharum. Next base: position 15,163,611 of record CM059876.1, on the reverse strand, counting down.
AATAATAATAATACAATAAAGATTAAAATTATATATCCTCAGGCAGTTTTTGGGGATTTAATTAATATGAGAAGCAAGATCCAAAGCAAATGCAGCTACTCTGTAATTGTTTATAAATTTTCATAATAAAAAAATTCAAAAGGGTCCCATTGTAGTTCCTAGACCAACTAAATATTCAGCTTCTGTGTTTGGGAGGGACCACAATATTTGTTCTAAAAACAACAGGTCCATGATGCCGATGGTCTGTCAATTTTTTTTTATTTTTTTTTTTGACATTGATGGAATAATAGATACTAAAATAAATTAAACTCCTTTTAAAAGCACAAAAAATAATAATAATAATAATAATAATAATAATAAATCTACCTTTAACTACTTCTCAAACATTTAGCACAGCTCCCCTCAGGCTTCAACCCAGTTGATTCAAATATACACATAAAGAGATGATTTGAGCTTGTACACTAGTTGTCTAAGAAAAGAAAAAATTCCTGAGAAAAAGAATGTAAAAACCTAACAAAAGAAAAAAAAAAAAATTGGGGGCTTGAAGACGGACAAAAATATACTCGTTCACATAAAGACATGAACTTTATCCAGGAAAAATCTTCCTTTTTTTTTCTAGGACATTTTCCGGTCAAACAAACAGTAAGCACATGATACCCATCTAAAATCGCAACATTTTATATATATAAATAATTTTGCTAGAAACTCTAAAATCTACATAAAATGTGTGACCCACCACTAATCATGCAAAGAAAAAGGTGAAATAAAAAAAGAAAAAACCACTGAAACGTTCAAACAGCACAAACAAAAAAGATCCCTGAAAATTCAATAAAAAAGAAAGGCATGAACTTACAAGTGGAGACTTTTAGAAACCCTGGATAATTCGTTTTTTTGGGAGACAATATGTTTCAAAAGTTTTACGCTTTTTCTTTTTGCCCCCTCTCTCTCTCTCTCTCTCTTATACTGTCACTCAGTCATCAGTTCATGCAGCATCTGGAGTGTGTTTGGACTTTGGAATGGGTTTTCAAGACAATAAAGCAAAGCTATTGCGGCGTCGTTTTGAAGATTTAAGTTTATGGGCCCACTCTCCCTCTATTGTATTTTTGGGCTACCCGACTGTGACATTTGTTACTTGTTAGAGCCTAGAGGTCCTTTGTAATATTTAATACTATCATAAATCACTTTTATAAAATTTTAAAAACTATCTAAAGCACTTGGATAACCATTTCCCCATGGGCCCCACCCCATTTGAGGGCAAATTTTACTCCCAACAGGGTTCGGGTTTAGGTTTGGTGGTGGGGAAAAATTGTGCCCCCAAATTCGAAATGGGGGTGTGGTTTCCCCATTCCCCCATTTCCTAAACGGGGATGGGGTGGGGCTTCATTTCCCCATTTGTTTTAAATATATATATATATATATTTATTTATTTTATTTAAAAAAAAAAATTAACTCTAATTCGTGTTGCCCGCTAACCCACCTACTACCACTAAGTCACTGACTCACTGATCCATCTATATTACTATAAGTATTTGTATTAATTTTGGATTAAATTAAACAAACTAAATATTTTATCGTACATTATAGGTATGTCCGGAAAGTTTATAGGAGTTAGAATCGGGTTTGGTCTCGTCAAACACATGACTTGAAGGGTGCCAATATTGACACTCATATATATGATAAACACATCCATATTTTAATAAAAAATTTAATTACAAAAATATTTCAATAAAAATTTACCAAAAAGAACAAATTAGTTTAAATAAAATGAACAAAATACTATGTACACCCATTAATTACACTCATATCTCTTTATTTATAAAAAAAAAAAATAAATAAATAAATAAATAAAAACCCTAATTAAACCCTAATTCTATTTCAAGTACCAAAATCTCACATTATCATGTAACAAAATAATGAGATTTTTTTTTTTTTTTTTTTCAAAGGACTGATCATAGAGAGGTACACATTTGTTTTTTATTATGAACTCTATCGATAAACAAAAGGTGAGAAGTAAATTTATTATTATTATTTAAAAAAAAAAAAAGATAACAGTACATGTCATTGTATATCTAGGAGATTAACAGTGGTATGAGGATGTGAAATCTGTTGTAATAGATATTAACAATTTGATTATTATCAACATAGACGATGATTGAGATTTGTAAACTTTGAGAAGATATCTGATGCAGTTGTTGATGACAAAGAACTTACTACGAGTGTACTGTGTTTTCAAGCATGAAGAACTTAAGAATTTATCATTTGTGAAATTGAGTGTGTTAATAACTTAAGAGGGTTTATATATAAATTGTATTAAAATGAATACAAATAAGGGTACTATTAACATTAAGATGGACGCTCATAGTAATGACTTATTTTAAATTTTAGATATGAATGTACTTATAAATATGGGTATACTTATCACATTTATGGGTGTAAATATCCACACCCCGACTTGAATATAAGATATCATAATTTATTGTAATATATTTCGAAAAAGAAAAGAAAAAACTTATTTTCCCATTAAAAAAAAAACTACTAGTTTCTAATTATAAACAGTTTATTACGCTGTTTATTTCATTTAAGAACTCAATGTTACAAAATGATTTATATATTTATATATATAAAAAAAATGGATTTAGTTAATATACTAGAACAATTAACAATATAGTCACATGGCTGTTATAAGGGTAATATATTTTCTTTTAGTTTTCAAATTTTTTTTTTAAATTTTTAATATTTTTAAAATTTAAATTTTAGTGGATCATTGGATAAAAATTTAATGACTAGTAAGTAGTAACACACTAACATCCTGTAATAATAATGCATAAAAAATATATATATTTGGTTTCCTTTTCATTTCATTGTAGAAAATTTTTAAATGGTTTAAAAAGAAAAAGCAACTGATGTTCTTGGATTTTAGCGCTCTAATATAAAGATACAAAATGGCTTTTACATTAAAGACAGAACCACAATACATACAGTAAATTTCTATGGAGTCTCCTTCATCAAATTCTGCATCCATGCATGATCCATTATTAGAATCTCAAATTAATTAGATTTAGTCATTCAGATTAATTTCTTTCGTGATTTGTCCAGCATTATTAATTGTTTTTGCACAAAAATGGATTCTTCTACATCAAATTTATTATTATAACAACAAATAATCTAACAATTCAAACAACTTCAACAATACTTGGATCTACACTGCTACCACCACCACCACCACCGGAAGCAACAGACACTTGGTTATGTTCCTTGACAAAAGTTTTTCTCAGTTTCAAGAACCTCCTCACCAAACCCAGAATCCAATCATACAAACTGAGAGCAACATATAGTCCAATCCCACCGATAATGCCATTTGATATTGAATAAGTGAGTGGCATTAGAAGAATTGTAACAAAAGCAGGCACTGCCTCCTTTATGTCCTCCCAATTGATATCCTTCACAACTTTCATCATCATCACTCCAACCATCACTAGCGAAGGCCCAACGGCCCACGGAGGCACGCTTGTCAACAATGGAGTGAAGAATAGTGATAGGAAAAAGTACAGCCCAACAATCACCCCTGTCAATCCTGTTCTACCACCTTCTCTGATCCCTGCTGATGATTCTATGTAGGTTGATGTTGTTGTGACTCCTAATGCAGACCCCACTACTGTGGACCCTGCATCGACCATGTACGCTACATATTCACCTTCGAAATTTCCTTGATCGTTTACGAACCCTCCGATCTCTGCCATGGTGAACAATGTTCCTGTGGTAGAAAGCATATCAACATATAACAAGGTTGCTAAAGCCAACCAAACATCAGTTCTGTTGAAGTTGGTGAAACTAATTGCACCAGCTGTGGATTCAATTTTGTGAAAATCTACCACTTTTTTGAAGTAATTGTAGTTTGCATCACCAAGTGTTGTGTGAGGAAAAAATGTGACAGAAGTGTCTCTAGACCATGAAATTAATGTGACAAATAAAATTCCATAAATCATGCTCCCTTTTATCTCCTTCATCAACCCATAAGATGTGATCAAGAAGCCCACAGAGCCCAACCAGAAAGTTGGGCTTCTCATTTTTCCTCCTGTACATGCTCCGGTCACCGGATCGATACTATCACAGGCCGTGATTGTGACTAATGTAGATGGATCAGGCCCAATAAGGCCAACACCTTGGTGGAGTTGTAAGCCCACAAAAGCAATGAACAACCCAATACCTGCTGCACAAGCAATCCTCACTGGTCGAGGAATCATCCGGGTCAGCTTTGCACGGAGGCCGAAGGCGGCTATGGCGAGAAACAGACAGCCCTCTACCAGCACCACAGCCATTGCTGTTTGATATGACAAAGGACCTGATCCATGAAACCCCACCAAGTTATAAGCCAAGTAAGCATTTGGGCCCATACCAGGAGCCAAGCCCAAAGGTAAATTGGCCAAAACCCCCATAGCAAATGAACCAATCATTGACGACAAAGCAGTAGCGACAATAAGATCACTCTTGGTTTTTGCTAGGCAGTTTTGGTAACCAACGTTAGATTGCTTAAACATGCAATCAGGAGTAGGTGTAGATGTTTGGTTCATCGCCGGACCAGAGCAGTCAGCAATAGAGCATGTTCCACCGGAGTCCGAGAGGATGGTGGCGTTGACAGTGATGATATAAGCCATGGTTAAGAAAGTAGCAGTTCCTGCTCTTAGTTCTCTAGTGAAACAACTTTTTCTAGCTTCAAGCTTGAAGTATTTGCCAACAAAGCTCTTGGAGACTCCATCGTTGAGCGTTTTTTCCATCTTTGTCCATGAAGTTGATAGTTTTCTACACAACCCAATTCCCATTTTTGAACATATAATCTCACCTCCCACTCCCATGAATTCTTGTGGAGATTCAAAACGAGAAAATTAATTTGTGGATATAGAAGAGAAGAGAGTAGCAGCTAATTACTGGTGAAGAAGAAGCATTTTTTTTTTTTTTTGACAAGGGTGTCTATGTGGTTTTGTGATATATATATATATATATATATATATATATATATAAATTTTCAAGTCAGTGCATGCTGATATAACCTCGTGATGTTATTGAATGTGAGTCACTCGTTTTATATACTTTAACTCAAGTGTGTATGCATTTGTCAAAACTAGTGACTCACATTCAATATCCTGATAAAGTTATATTTGGATGCACTGACCAGATCGGGACTGTATATATATATATATATATATATATATGAGTAATGCTACATTGCCCAAATTTGGTGCCTAAATGATGTTGCAACATTGTAGACCATTCATTTAAATTGTATTAGATTTGCATGATTTAAATGAATAGATTAGAGTGTTGCCACATCATTTGGACACCAAATTTGGGCACCAAATTTGGACAATGTAGCATTACTCAATATATATATAAAGAGTAATGCTACTTTGCCCAAATTTGGTGCCCAAATGACGTGGCAACACTCCCATCCATTCATTTAAATCAAGCAAATCTAATACAATCTAAATGAATGGATGAGAGTGTTGCCACGTCATTTGGACACTAAATTTGGGCAAAGTAACATTACTCATATATATATATATATATATATATATGGCGGTGTTCACATAAATATGCATTTAAGTGCATTGAATGTGAGTCGTTGACTCATTTAAAATCCATAAATGCGCACTTACGTGAACACAACCGATATATATATATATATATATACAGTCTTTCTATTATCAGTTCGAACTGACAAAAGTTATTTCAGTTCCTTATATGTGGGCCACTGGATTTAAATACTTTGACTGACAAGTGCATACAGCTAAGTTAAAGTATTTAAATCCAGTAGCCCACATACAAGGAACTGATATAACTTTTGTCAGTTCGAACTGATAATAGAATTTCTGTATATATATAAATACACTTGGAATTGCCATATATAAATGTATTTGATTGAATAATAATAATGTTAAAAGTAGAATATAATGGTAAAGAATTCTCATTAAGATTCGTTTGGACTGAAATGTAACGCTTTTGTTGCTGTGGGCTTTTGCCTTTTATGGTGATAACTATATACAAAGGACAATGACACAATAGGCATTAAATTAGATACTTATCCTCTTTTATAATGAAATAATGACTCACATTTCACATATACTACTTAATTAATATATATATATTGCATATAAATTTGTATAAATAAAATTATACAGACTCTCAGATTAAAAAATAATAATTTACGACTAATTATATATACAACGTTAAACACGGTCGTATGATCATGAATTGTCCGAAATTTAAGAGAATTTGATGAATCTTTGACGGGTACGTACTCCCACAAGACATGGTTGGAAAATTAGTTGTATAGAGAAGTAGCTCGAAAATTCCAAAATGAAAATCTTTGAATGATCCAATTTTATTTTGCTGTTTAGAGGAATCTATCAAATGAGTTGTGTGGCCCTTAATTTGCTGTGTATTTAAGAATATCAATTCAAATTTATTCCACAAACACAAGTTTTGTCTGGTGTGTGTATAAATAATTATATATATAGTGATTCATAATAAATAATAAATTTTATACTTGATAATATGATTCTTATTTTAATAGTTCAAAAAATATATATATTATTCTTTTTTTGTCATATCAAATAGGAGATAAGATAGAATATTTATTTTTAACAATTTGTTTGATATAATATATTTTTTTAACAATTTAATAAGATAAAAAAGGTAGTAAAATATAACCACAAGTTTTTTTTTTTGGTTTACACCATCCGGTTTTCGAGTGGGGCGGATCCACCATACGGTGCAATCAGCCCAGACCACACCTCGACTAATCTGGACTCGCACCGGATCGGCCCACTAAGGGGTAAAGTGCTCCCAATATGAGTAGCTCCGTTCACAAGGGGAGTTGAACCCACGACCTTACTTAAGGGATGAGAGTGCCGAACCACTCACACCAACACATGATTGGTTAACCACAAGCTTTTTAAAATGTTATTATCGATCAAAACTGTTTTTAAAAATAATATAGTCAAATTAATCGATCATTCATGTTAAGTTGCACAATACATATATATAAACAAAATAATTATTCTTTTGGGGGAATTGCACAAACATCCCTAAAGTTTAACAAAATTTCACGGATATGGAAGTTTTGGCCATATACACATAAACATCCCCCTAACCTTTGAAAAATGTTGCATAAACATCATCCCCTACCGTTAGTTTGGATCCGTTAACTCCTAACAGCTGTGGGAAATTTGGACTTTTTGACCAAATAAAAAAATTATCTAAAAAAACGAAATAATAGAGAAATCTCTTCATCTCTTTGGAGAAGGAGATTTGCTCAGGTTTTTATTTTATTCAAGTACTATTGTTACTATAACTACTTGATTTTTTATGAACATTTAATTGGTTGTTTGAGTGTGTGGAAAGATATGATTTTTCTTGTCTTTGCATTGTCATTATGTTGCTTTATCTCTAACTGATTTTTTTAAGGAAAAAAACTTGATTATATTGGGTATAGCTAGGCAAATTTAGAATCTGTAAAAATGTGAACTTTATGTTTCTTGTTTGGGGTTTGCTTTTGTTTTTTCCAGTCTTAGATCTGTTGTGGTCTTATTCCTTGAGTCGGAAATGTTGAAAATCTAGTCAAATATCACTTGTGTAATTTCTTTTTCTTTTGCTACTTAGTTTCTGATAAACGAATGTCATGTGTGGTTATCTTTACTTTTGGATGTTTGCTTCTCAGACATCGGTTTTCTTTTGCATTCCTCAACTAGATTCTATTTTTCTTACTTTATGTTGATGGAGGCTTGAAGAGGCTAGATATCTTCAATCTCTTTCTTTTCTTTTTCTTTTTCCTTTTTTTTTTTTTTTTGGGAATTGATGGTTGAAGGTTAAGGATGATGGAATGTTGAAGGTTGATGATGATGGTGGTGGAAGGTTGATGATGTTTTTCTTTCTTTTTTGGGAAAGTATCATTTTACCCTCTGTAGTTTACCATATTCATAAATTTGCCCCCCTAGTTTCAGAAATGGTTGGTCTTCCCCCTCTAGTTTGCCATATTCGAATATTTACCCCCTACCATTAGGATTTCTGTTAAATAATGGTTTGACCGTTAAATACAAAGGAGAAAGTACGTTTTTACCCCTAATAATAGGGAAAATATCATTTCCCCCCCTGTAGTTTGCCATATTCATAAAGTTGCCCCCTAGTTTCAGAATGGTTGGTCTTCTCCCCTCTAATTTGCCATATTCGAATATTTATCCCCTACCCTTAGGATTTCCGTTAAATAATGGTTTGACCGTTAAATACAAAGGAGAAAGTACGTTTTTACCCCTAATAATAGTATTGATTTAAAAAATAAAATAAAAACATAACAGAATTAGCTTAACAAGGTATATTTAATAATTATTAAAAGATATTAAAAATAATATTAAAAAATTAAAAACATCAATTTCAACTTTCAAACCTTAATTATCTCTCTCTCTCTCGAAATTAAAAAACAATTATTAATTATCTCCAGATTCAATCTCCACCATCCATCTCAAACATGGACGGTAGAGATAATTATATAAAAAAATATTAATATCAAAAATTATAAAATAATATAATTGTAAAAAAAAAAAAAACTAATCAAATTATATAATAATAATAATAATAATAATAATAATAATAATAATAATAATAATATAATTGTAAAAATAAACAAAAACGATATTAAAAAAAATCTCACTTTCTCTCTCTCAACATTATCTGTGATACTTTCCCTATTATTATTAGATTCATTAGCAAACACCACCTAACTTTTTATTTTGTTTTATTCTCGCCGGTGATAGGATGAAGAAAAGAGAGAGATTAATTATCATAGATAATGTTGAGAGAGAGAAAGTGAGATTTTTTTAATATCGTTTTTGTTTATTTTTACAATTATATTATTATTATTATTATATAATTTGATTAGTTTTTTTTTTTTACAATTATATTATTTTATTATTTTTGATATTAATATTTTTTATATAATTATCTCCACCGTCCATGTTTGAGATGGATGGTGAAGATTGAATCTGGAGATAATTAATAATTTTTTTTTTTAATTTTGAGGGAGAGAGAGATAATTAAGGCTTGAAAGTTGAAATTGATGTTTTTAATTTTTTAATATTATTTTTAATATCTTTTAATAATTATTAAATATACCTTGTTAAGCTAATTCTGTTATATATATATATATATATTTTAAAAAAAATCAACGTTATTATTAGGGGTAAAAACGTACTTTCTCCTTTGTATTTAACGGTCAAACCATTATTTAACGGAAATCCTAAGGGTAGGGGGTAAATATTCGAATATGGCAAACTAGAGGGGGAAGACCAACCATTCTAAAATTAGGGGTCAACTTTATGAATATGGCAAACTACAGGGGGGAAAAATGATACTTTCCCTATTATTAGGGGTAAAAATGTACTTTCTCCTTTGTATTTAACGGTCAAACCATTATTTAACAGAAATCCTAACGGTAGGGGGTAAATATTCGAATATGGCAAACTAGAGGGGGAAGACCAACCATTTCTGAAACTAGGGGGGTAAATTTATGAATATGGCAAACTACAGGGGGGAAAATGATACTTTCCCTTCTTTTTTTTTTATAAAAAAAATAAAATTTGTTTAACGATTTATTTTTATACTAAAATACTAATTTTAAGGATTTTTTTTAAAATTTTTATGTTTTGTTTATAATATTTTTAATTTGTTTATATATATATATATATATGGATTGCTCAGATTTTAAAAATAAAATAAGGGTATTTTAGAATTTTAGCACATTTGACCATTAACCGTTAGGAGTTAACGGATTCCAACTAACAGCAGAGGATGTTTATGCAACATTTTTTAAAGGTCAGGGGAAGTTTGTACGAATGTATCTAACATTGTCATATCCGTGTAATTGTATCAAATATTAGGGGTGTTTGTGCAATTACCCCTATTCTTTATTGTAGCCGTTTACTACTTTTGAGTAAGTAGAAAGAGAGAATTAAAATCCAATATAAGTTAGCATTTAGCAAGTAGGAAGTAGGAACCCTAGAAATTGATTAAAAAAAACATATATAGAAGTATAGGACCATATAAAAAAAAATCATAGAATTCACAGTGTTGATTCTAATTTCTAAATCTACTTACTAAATATATAAAAACACATGAGAGCACATGCACTTTGATTACTTCAAAAACTTTCATTCTTCCTCGTTACTTGCAAGATTCCATATCTATAATTAAATTGGATATTTTTTTTTTGTTTGGATTAATTAAATGAAAAGAAGATAGCTAGCTATAGAATTGCATGCGTATGCTATTATTGATTTTTAATTACCTCATAATTAAGGTGCCTCCCCGCTGCCTTTATGGCAGCGTTTCTTACCAAAAATGTTTTTATTTTATTTTAAATAATAATAAGAGATTAGTTATAATTTAGGTAATTAAAGACAGTACTTATTAAACATAATTTTAAGGTTAGCTAAAATCTACAAATAATAATAATAATAATAATAATAAAAAAGAATGTAAAGTCATATCTATGCCATTTATTAAATATACAAATGTTAGTAGTAGCATGCGCGAGAGAATAAATATATATATATATTTTTTTAATGCATTTGAAACTCATGGGTGCAGTACTGGGCTTCTGGGTGGGTTCATCTTTTCAGAGACACAGTTTTTTTTTTTTATAAAAAAAACAAAACAACTGAAAAAGTAATAGAAAGTGTTGCATTTAGAGTTATATTTTGGCATTAGCTCAGAGTTTGGAGCAGAAAAGAGATGGTAAATTCAGGTGATGAGGCTCTTCAGTCTTCTCTTCTTTTAAGGGTCTGAAAATTTTGCTTTTTTTTTTTTCATCATTTCACTCATTTCTCAATGCATGTGTAGACTGCGGATTATATATATATATATATATATATATATATGGTCAATATCTTTAACTTTCAAACAATTCAAACAACTTCAACAATACTTGGATCTACACTGCTACCACTACCACCACCACCACCACCACCGGAAGCAGCAGACACTTGGTTATGTTCCTTGACAAAAGTTTTTCTCAGTTTCAAGAACCTCCTCACCAAACCCAGAATCCAATCATACAAACTGAGAGCAACATATAGTCCAATCCCACCGATAATGCCATTTGATATTGAATAAGTGAGTGGCATTAGAAGAATTGTAACAAAAGCAGGCACTGCCTCCTTCATGTCCTCCCAATTGATATCCTTCACAACTTTCATCATCATCACCCCAACCATCACTAGCGAAGGCCCAACGGCCCACGGAGGCACGCTTGTCAACAATGGAGTGAAGAATAGTGATAGGAAAAAGTACAGCCCAACAATCACTCCTGTCAATCCTGTTCTACCACCTTCTCTAATCCCTACTGATGATTCTACGTAGGTTGCTGTTGTTGTGACTCCTAATGCAGACCCCACTATTGTGGACCCTGCATCGACCATGTACGCTACATATTCACCTTCGAAATTTCCTTGATCGTTTACGAACCCTCCGATCTCTGCCATGGTGAACAATGTTCCTGTGGTAGCAAGCACGTCAACATATAACAAGGTTGCTAAAGCCAACCAAACATCAGTTCTGTTGAAGTTGGTGAAATTAATTGCACCAGCTGTGGATTCAATTTTGTGAAAATCTACCACTTTTTTGAAGTAATTGTAGTTTGCATCACCAAGTGTTGTGTGGGGAAAAAATGTGACAGAAGTGTCTCTAGACCATGAAATTAATGTGACAAATAAAATGCCATAAATCATGCTCCCTTTTATATCCTTCATCAACCCATAAGATGTGATCAAGAAGCCTACAGAGCCCAACCAGAAAGTTGGGCTTCTCATTTTTCCTCCGGTACACGCACCGGTCACCGGATCGATACTATCACAAGCCGTGATTGTGACTAATGTGGATGGATCAGGTCCAATAAGGCCAACACCCTGGTGGAGTTGTAAGCCCACAAAAGCAATGAACAACCCAATACCTGCTGCGCAAGCAATCCTCACTGGTCGAGGAATCATCTGGGCTAGCTTTACACGGAGGCCAAAGGCGGCTACGGCGAGAAACACACAGCCCTCCACCAACACCACAGCCATTGCTGTTTGATATGACAAAGGACCTGATCCATGAAACCCCACCAAGTTATAAGCCAAGTAAGCATTTGGGCCCATACCAGGAGCCAAGCCCAAAGGCAAATTGGCCAAAACCCCCATAGCAAATGAACCAATCATTGACGACAAAGCAGTAGCGACAATAAGATCACTCTTGGTTTTCGCTAGGCAGTTTTGGTAACCAACGTTAGATTGCTTGAACATGCAATCAGGAGTAGGTGTAGATGTTTGGTTCATCGTCGGAGCAGAGCAGTCAGCAATAGAGCACGTTCCACCGGAGTCCGAGAGGATGGTGGCGTTGACGGTGATGATATAAGCCATGGTTAAGAAAGTAGCAGTTCCTGCTCTTAGTTCTCTAGTGAAACAACTTTTTCTAGCTTCAAGCTTGAAGTATTTGCCAACAAAGCTCTTGGAGACTCCATCGTTGAGCGTTTTTTCCATCTTTGTCCATGAAGTTGATAGTTTTCTGCACAACCCAATTCCCATTTTTGAACATATAACCTCACCTCCCACTCCCATGAATTCTTGTGGAGATTCAAAATGAGAAAATTAATTTGTGGATATAGAAGAGAAGAGAGTAGCAGCTAATTACTGGTGAAGAAGAAGCATTTTTTTTTTTTTTTGACAAGGGTGTCTATGTGGTTTTGTGATATATATATATATATATAAATTTTCAAGTCAGTGCATGCTGATATAACCTCGTGAGGTTATTGAATGTGAGCCACTCGTTTTATATACTTTAACTCAAGTGTGTATGCATTTGTCAAAACTAGTGGCTCACATTCAATATCCTGATAAAGTTATATTAGGATGCACTGACCAGATCGGGACTGTATATATATATATATATATATATATATATATGGCGGTGTTCACATAAATATGCATTTAAGTGCATTGAATGTGAGTCGTTGACTCATTTAAAATCCATAAATGCGCACCTACGTGAACACAACCGATATATATATATATATATATATATATATATATATATATATATATATATATATACACACTTGGAATTGCCATATATAAATGTATTTGATTGAATAATAATAATGTTAAAAGTAGAATATAATGGTAAAGAATTCTCATTAAGATTCGTTTGGACTGAAATGTAACGCTTTTGTTGCTGTGGGCTTTTGCCTTTTATGGTGATAACTATATACAAAGGACAATGACACCATAGGCATTAAATTAGATACTTATCCTCTTTTATAATGAAATAATGACTCACATTTCACATATACTACTTAATTTATATATATATATATATATATATATATATATATATTGCATATAAATTTTTATAAATAAAATTATACAGACTCTCAGATTAAAAAATAATAATTCACGACTAACTATATATACAACGTTAAACACGGTCGTATGATCATGAATTCTCTGAAATTTAAGAGGATTTGATGAATCTTTGACGGGTACGTACTCCCAGGAGACATGGTTGGAAAATTAGTTGTATAGAGAAGTAGCTCGAAAATTCCAAAATGAAAATCTTTGAATGATCCAATTTTATTTTGCTGTTTAGAGGAATCTATCATATGAGTTGTGTGGCCCTTAATTTGCTGTGTATTTAAGAATATCAATTCAAATTTATTCCACAAACACAAGTTTTGTCTGGAGTGTGTATAAATAATTATATATATAGTGATTCATAATAAATTTTATACTTGATAATATGATTCTTATTTTAATAGTTCAAAAAAAAAATATTATTCTTTTTTTTTTTTTTTTGGTCATATCAAATAGGAGATAAGATAGAATATTTATTTTTAACAATTTGTTTGATATAATATTTTTTTTTAACAATTTAATAAGATAAAAAAGGTAGTAAAATATAACCACAAGCTTTTTAAAATGTTATTATCGATCAAAACTGTTTTTAAAAATAATATAGTCAAATTAATCGATCATTCATGTTAAGTTGCACAATACATATATATAAACAAAATAATTATTCTTTTGGGGGAATTACACAAACATCCCTAAAGTTTAACAAAATTTCACGGATATGGAAGTTTTGGCCATATACACATAAACATCCCCCTAACCTTTGAAAAATGTTGCATAAACATCATCCCCTACCGTTAGTTTGGATCCGTTAACTCCTAACAGCTGTGGGAAATTTGGACTTTTTGACCAAATAAAAAAATTATCTAAAAAAACGAAATAATAGAGAAATCTCTTCATCTCTTTGGAGAAGGAGATTTGCTCAGGTTTTTATTTTATTCAAGTACTATTGTTACTATAACTGCTTGATTTTTTATGAACATTTAATTGGTTGTTTGAGTGTGTGGAAAGATATGATTTTTCTTGTCTTTGCATTGTCATTATGTTGCTTTATCTCTAACTGATTTTTTTAAGGAAAAAAACTTGATTATATTGGGTATAGCTAGGCAAATTTAGAATCTGTAAAAATGTGAACTTTATGTTTCTTGTTTGGGGTTTGCTTTTGTTTTTTCCAGTCTTAGATCTGTTGTGGTCTTATTCCTTGAGTCGGAAATGTTGAAAATCTAGTCAAATATCACTTGTGTAATTTCTTTTTCTCTTGCTACTTAGTTTCTGATAAACGAATGTCATGTGTGGTTATCTTTACTTTTGGATGTTTGCTTCTCAGACATCGGTTTTCTTTTGCATTCCTCAACTAGATTCTATTTTTCTTACTTTATGTTGATGGAGGCTTGAAGAGGCTAGATATCTTCAATCTCTTTCTTTTCTTTTTCTTTTTCCTTTTTTTTTTTTTTTTGGGAATTGATGGTTGAAGGTTAAGGATGATGGAAGGTTGAAGGTTGATGATGATCGTGGTGGAAGGTTGATGATGTTTTTCTTTCTTTTCTTTTTTTTATAAAAAAAGTAAAATTTGTTTAACGATTTATTTTTATACTAAAATACTAATTTTAAGGATTTTTATTTTTATTTTTATGTTTTGTTTATAATATTTTTAATTTGTTTATATATATATATATATATATATATATTTGGATTGCTCAGATTTTAAAAGATTTTTTCTTAATTTATTTATCTTATATATGTTGTTTTTAATTTTTAAAAATAAAATAAGGGTATTTTAGAATTTTAGCACATTTGACCATTAACCGTTAGGAGTTAACGGATTCCAACTAACAGCAGAGGATGTTTATGCAACATTTTTTAAAGGTCAGGGGAAGTTTGTACGAATGTATCTAAAATTGTTATATCCGTGTAATTGTATCAAATATTAGGGGTGTTGTGCAATTACCCCTATTCTTTATTGTAGCCGTTTACTACTTTTGAGTAAGTAGAAAGAGAGAATTAAAATCCAATATAAGTTAGCATTTAGCAAGTAGATAGTAGGAACCCTAGAAATTGATTAAAAAAAACATATATAGAAGTATAGGACCATATAAAAAAAAATCATAGAATTCACAGTGTTGATTCTAATTTCTAAATCTACTTGCTAAATATATAAAAACACATGAGAGCACATGCACTTTGATTACTTCAAAAACTTTCATTCTTCCTCGTTACTTGCAAGATTCCATATCTATAATTAAATTGGACATTTTTTTTTTTTGTTTGGATTAATTAAATGAAAAGAAGATAGCTAGCTATAGAATTGCATGCGTATGCTATTATTGCTTTTTAATTACCTCATAATTAAGGTGCCTCCCCGCTGCCTTTAAGGCAGCGTTTCTTACCAAAAATGTTAGCCATACAAAAATGTTTTTATTTTATTTTAAATAATAATAAGAGATTAGTTATAATTTAGGTAATTAAAGACAGTACTTATTAAACATAATTTTAAGGTTAGCTAAAATCTACAAATAATAATAATAATAATAATAAAGAATGTAAAGTCATATCTATGCCAAATATTAAATATACAAATGTTAGTAGTAGCATGCGCGAGAGAATAATTTTTTTTTTTTAATGCATTTGAAATTCATGGGTGCAGTACTGGGCTTCTGGGTGGGTTCATCTTTTCAGAGACACATTTTTTTTTTTTTATAAAAAAAACAAACCAACTGAAAAAGTAATAGAAAGTGTTGCATTTAGAGTTATATTTTGGCATTAGCTCAGAGTTTGGAGCAGAAAAGAGATGGTAAATTCAGGTGATGAGGCTCTTCAGTCTTCTCTTCTTTTAAGGGTCCGAAAATTTTGCTTTTTTTTTTTCATCATTTCACTCATTTCTCAATGCATCTGTAGACTGCAGATTATATATATATATATGTGGTCAATGTCTTTAACTTTCTAGCTAATTAGACCACTTGGGTTTTGATGATTTTGCTAGAAAATTTTGTATTTTAATTTTTGTTTTCACATATAGCAAATTATTGCAAAATTGAGTTGACTCCTCCTAATTATATCACAAGGGGATTTCTAGGTCATTGGCAAATTATGACCATATTGTAATTATTGCATATGATTTAATCGTAAAAATTGATTCTTTCAATTATTGCTTTGGAGTGAAATATCATCTTTCCGCCAATGGGCTCTTGCCACAGTGGCTGGACTCTCCTTGTGAGAAATCCACCACCATAGTTCAAACCCATGGCATGCCATTTGTGTATATATATTCTTTGTCCACCTTGGCTTTACTCCCAAGTGTGGTGTTGTCTCACCAATGTGTGAGTGTTATCTCCCCGTTCGTGGGAGTTGTGATCCAGGCTGTGCTTGTAGAGCCCAATCTCGTCGGTCCTGGTAGTTGTTGTAATATTCAAAAAAAAAAAAAAAAAAAAAAAAAAAAAAGAAATATCATCTTTCCTTATTATTGTTTGTTGTTGTTTCCAAAGGCAGATTTTGCTTGTGGTGTGTCTGTTAATTTGGCAGTTGTGTTGTTTGTGCAAATAAAAAGTATATTATAAAAAATAAAAAAAATAAACGTTTTGTAATGAAAACCTAGCCTAGCGAAGGAAGAAGAAAAAAACAATAGTGAGAAAACCACTAATCACGATTACGATATGAGGTTGGACGGTTGGTTCAATTGTATGCTCATCACATCTACACTATTAAGAGCATCTCTAATGATATCCCTTGGAGATTCCCTTAGTTAATGGTGAATATTGTTGTAATGGGCTATATAGGAGGTTTGTGTTTCAATGATACTCTCGTATGCAGTGGCGGACCCAGAAATCTTAACGAGATGTGACACTTTAACAAAATAACAATTATATAAAAAGATAATGAAAATTTAAAATTATAATAAAATGAGTTTTTTTATATAAAAAAATTGATTGTATAATGAATTTTAATATATATATATATATATATATATATATAATAGAACACTTACTTGAGATGAACAAAACATTCTTACATTCAAAAGAACTAACAACAATGAACACAATATTAAAAAAAATAATAATAATAACAAGAAAAACAACATGAACAATGAAAAATTATAATATTCATTCTTAAAAAAATAAAATATAATTTTATAATAATTTTTTTTTTGTTTTGTATTTATAATGAATTCACTTTAAATTTATACAAAAATAATTTATTAATAAATATTACAAGACATGTTTTTTAATTTTTATTCATCTAATTATTGATTTTAAATAAATTAAAATAATAAAGTACAGAAAAATATAAATGATAAAATAAAATGAATCATAATAATATATGAACTATTTCAATATAATAAATTAAATTTTAAGATTTTAGAGTTTATTGATTGGATATGTTAGGTATGTCAAACTAAAAATATTAGAAAAATTCAAAATAATAATAGATAATTTACCATATAATAAAGTTGAATTAAGTAAACAATAAATTAATGGCGTGTTTACTAATCAGGAATCCTACTTAGGAAAAGAGAATTAAGTTCCTGATTTCTAAATTCCATTGTTTACCAAAGTTTTAAGGAATTAAATTCCATGGACCCTACTCACAAATCAGGAATTAAGTTTCTGATGGAAATGGAACTTGATTCCTTCCATCTACCCTAAGAATCAAGTTCCCTTTCCTGATTGAAAAAGGAATTCATGATATATTTACTAAAATATCTTTATTAAAAAAAAAAAAAAACCAATTTTCTTCATGATTATTTACTTTTCTTTTTAATTTTCGTAAATCATATTGGTTTACTTTTTTTTTTTTTAATCTTCATATTGGTTTACATAATTAATAATTTATATTATTCTAGTAGTGTGATTTCTAAAAATTCTTATATATATATATATATATTACAATACCATTTATGAACTAAAAATAACTATTGCACTTAAAAAAATAATAACTACCGCATATTCATATCTCTTATATGTTATATATATATATATATATATATATATGTTATTGCGGCTTTGATTTTTTTTAATCAAGTTATTTCTATAGTTCTTTATCTAATTAGTTCAAATATTACAATATACAAATATTAATTATTATAATTATAGTGTTATGAGTAATATAAAATATAATTTTTCATACTAATAAAAAAATATTTCATCATGTTTTATACACAAGGGTATTTATGTAATCAATTATGTATCATTCAAATTCCTTAATTTATGTAAACATTAAAATAACATAAATTTGATTCTGTTTCCGATTTTCATATTGTTAGTAACTACTGAAATGTAATTTAGTAACTTGATTTTGATTCCTCTCGATTCCCTATCTAGTGAAACTTGATTCTGATTCTATTCATTCATGATTAGTAAACGCGCCCTAAGAGTAATTCAGTATTTGACAATGATGGGAAAAAGAAAGTGAATTATTTTGTTGGAGAAGAAAACGGAAATTTGAGAAAGGAATTGGAAAAGAGTGTAAAATAAAAAAGATATTAAAAAGAATATATGTTTTACTTGTAGAGTTGCAGTGAGATTTGAACACTTGACTATCGTGGGTAAAATGGAAATACTCTTAACAATCGTGCCAAGTAATGATATGTTTCAAAGTGTATTATATAAACATAAAATCAATTTAGTTTTTTGAAAATTTGACACCCCTTCCCTTACATGACCCATTTATAACTTATTATTATTATTTCAAAGAGCTGTTGGGATTTTCTTTCAAAAAGAAAAAAGCTGCTGATATTTAATAAAAAAAATAGGTAGAGCTCACTTAAGAGGGCTGAAGACTGAAGCCACCCCTTAATTAAGT
Source organism: Acer saccharum (assembly GCA_030490815.1). Lineage (NCBI taxonomy): Eukaryota > Viridiplantae > Streptophyta > Magnoliopsida > Sapindales > Sapindaceae > Acer > Acer saccharum. The sequence goes on along the minus strand of CM059876.1, from coordinate 15,144,382 downwards.
AGGTGAGCAAAGAGTCGAAGACTTTTTTTAAGTTGATGACTTTTACAGATTTTATAAACTTTTATAGATTATTAAAAACTTTTATAGACTTTTATTTAAAAGATTTTCATAGGCTTTCATTTCAAAAAACTTTCGTAGACTTTCATTTTAAAAGACTTTTATTGACGTTTTTAGACTTTCATTGACTTTTAAATATAATGTATACTTTGTTTTAGCAAAATTATATATATTTATCATGTCAATAAAATTATTTTTTTCAAATGAATAAATAAATAATAATAAAAAAAAACATCGTTAAGTAAACTTGACAAAAGCATTCATGTCTATATATGTAATTTTATAATTTTTATTTTTATTATAATTATATTTTACATTATAAAGACATTATCACCCCCCCCCCCCCCCCCCCTAATAATTAGTCAAAATTATATTTGTTTTTTATAATTAGTCAAAACATTATAAATTTTCTTTTAGAATAAATGTAATAAACCGACAATAATATTAAGAGCATCTCCAATGCTATTATGCATTTGGAGAAAATGGAGTGCCACATATGATAGATATTAAAAAAGTTAGAAAAACTCTCTCCAATGCTAGTATCTAAGTTAAATATGGAGATGATGTGACCAAAAAAGAGTTGGAGAATATGGAGTTGAGTTTCTAATTCTAGAAACTCTCCTAGAAATGCTGACTAGGATTTCTAACTCTTTCCACCAATAAGATTAAACCTCATTTAATTGTAAAATAAAAGAGGAGAGAGAGTGTAATAATTGTTTTATTATAATTGGACATAAAATGGATGCATATTTGACTTTAGATAATTGCATTGGAGATGTGAATATGCATTTCTCTAAAAAAAATTCAAAAGTGGGCCCATAATAAATAGAAATGCCGATATGACACTATTTAGAAACTCAAAAATGCATATTTGCATTGGAAATGCTCTAACGTTTACATGTCTCTACGAAAGTATGACAATGAGTATAAAAAATCTACCAAAAATTCATTCAAGTTACTAAAGATAAAACATAAAAACCCTACCTAGTTGTTGAATAAGACCGATGCCTAAAAGTGGGTAGTTTGATATTGATCGTAGTTACATTGAGTCACGCTCATACGCGACTTTGATTATGACATATTGGCATGGTTAAGTAGTGGTTTTTGTCTTTTATTATTTTTATTTTACATAAATGAAGTTCATTTGATTTGTTTCGGTGTTGTTTAGTTGTTTTGAAAATATAGGTAAAAAAATATGAAATCTCTTGTCCTTAATTGCATAGCTGATGAAGAGTTGTTTTATATTATTTGTTAGTTAATTGTTTTTTGTTATAGATCGTTAATGTTTGTATGTTTTTTTTTTTGTTTTTTGTTTTTTTTATAATGTTTATTCATTTTAAAGTTATTTGTTTTATTTTATTTATGAAATTTGTTAAGAATGAGTGTGCTTTTATTTGAAAATAGAACATATGTTTGGTGGTTGATGTTTTTCAAAGAGTTTTATGTTTTTTTTTTTTTTTCTCTAAAATCTTTCTATTTTTTCATTTTTTTTTTAAAGTCATTCAAAGCCTTTGATAGGAATGGAAGACAATTTGTGAGATTTGTTATAACTAAAAGTCATTATAAAATATTGATATTTTAAAGTCATTAAAAGTCATTGAGATTTTGAATACCTCATAACTTTCCTAGACTGTTAAAAAGTCTTGATTAAATACCACATGACTTTTAAAGACTTTTTAAAAGTCTATAAAAGTCTGTATTGAATACCCTATCACTTTTATATAATCGTTAAAAGTCTACATTGAATACACATAAACTTTTTAATTCCATAAAAGTCATTAAAAGTCCTTAAAAATCCTAATTGAATACACCCTTAAGAGACTTGATTTCTCATGCCCTTGGAGATGCTCTAAGGTTTTGAATTTGAATTGTATCTCTCTCCCAAATTCCGAATTAACTGTAATAGTTTAAAAAAAAAATACTAATCAATGCAAATTCCGTGGATTCGGGTTAGCACTTACTTTCATACCATGAACCCATTAGGGGCCCGTGGATCCTCATATTGGGCTTGAGCATACTGAATTAGTCTGCTAGTCGATGAGGCCAGGCCCAGTAAACACTCCTCATGGATTGTATGAGAGAATTCCTTTTCCAAATTAGTCAGTTTAGTTACACTTTTAACTTGTGCATTTCAATCAACATTTTCAAGTTTATCCAAAGAGAAATTGTAGCACCAAATTTTGAAGAAGATACATTAAGAGCCAAACAATCAATAACTTTTCTTTATAAAAAATAACATGAAATACACAATAACATGTACAGGAATATCTACCCCCTTTTGAAATTCCACAGAGGAGGCTGTAAGGTATATAAGAATCTACCAGTTTTGTCATATAAATTATCTAACAGATATTATACACACAAAGCATTTCTAGTAAAACATACTTGGCACTGATCTTCTACTTCAACTTCATTTTTCCTACTTCAACTTGGCTGCTAATAAAGCTTCCTGCTTTCTCCGAATTCGTTTTGTCTAACGTTTTAACTGGATATGTTCATTTGCTAATTAGAGGACTACCAATTCCACTCCTGGAGGAACACTTGGTTTCAGTTTCCTGGCATTTATTCTAGCAAGTAGTGTTTCATCACATTCCCAACACTCCCTTGAGGATTTCTTAGCATATGGAGAGAGAGGATCGATAATTATCTTCTGGAGTGACCCAGCATGACTGAGTACGTAGAGGACAAGTTCGGTATCAATTCTACAACCAACAAAACCAGACAATTGAAACACTTTGAGATGTTCATACGTAGGTTTAACCTCCCACTCCTTTGGCTGACCTTGCTCTCTCCTATTTAGATTTAAAAGCTGCTATGACAAAAAAAGAGAGGGTAATCATATATGTTAATACAAATCCTCAACCATGGTTATTATACATACATGAAACTTGACTATGAGTGCAAGAAAATTGGACCTCCCATTGGCCACTTTCTAATTAATTCTCACTCACTATTACATTAATTGATTCTGCCCATTTTAATTAACTTGCATGCTATATGTCAAATGTGAAGGCTAACAAAGGAAATTTAGCTACTTCTCGAGCTGGTGTCATCAGTCATATTCCAAATTCTAATAAGCTGCACGACATTAAGTCGCTAAATTGGGCTAAAACTATCAGAGGATTTCAAAGATAATCTTTTTACAGTATCTTATATCTAAGAGACAAACTTAATGGCCTCATAGCAATAGTTAAGAACAACAGCAAGAACTGATGTGTAGAAATTTTAAGGGATAAAGATAATAAAATGGAGGCAAAGATTTAATTTATATCCACTACACTTTTGCCTACACGATATAAGATTCAAAGGAAGAATATTTACCCTCAGTTCAAATAGATGCAGCAATGGAGATGCATTCAGGAGGGACATCAAACAGAGGAGGTCCCTGGCGCCATTTACATTTAAAAACAATTCCAGTTGCTTGAGATTCCTTAATGACGGAAATTTAGGGAGTCTACTAAACTTCTGAAAATTTAACAAAGAATTACATAGCCACATCAATAATCCTCCTTCGGAAAAGATAACAAAGAAACAGTAAACAAAAACTAACTTCGATACTCACCTCACAAGTCATGTCCAACGTAAGTTTCTCTAGTTGAGGGAGATCGCATGAGTACCAAGAGCCATTATTAAGTAAACAAGCATAAGACCCCTCGAAAATTACCTCAGCAAGACAAGGAGCGTCTTTAATAGATATAATTGTCACTTGCCCCTTATATTTGAACGAGACAAGAGATAAAGCAGCAATCTCGATATAGCCTAACTCATGGCAATTTAGTATCTCCAGGCGCTTCAGTTTAAGCGACGGGCCTGAAACTTTAAGATCTAATAGAGACATCGCATTTGACACTCTTAACATCTCAAGGAACGGGCATTTGGATAACAAAGTCTGAATGACTTCTCCAGTGACGTTAACGTGATTGAAAAGGACGGTTGTTAACGAATCAAGTCTAGAGTCGCAAAGAATCTTAGGCTTAAGTGTATAATTCTCAAGGGCTGAATATGGAGCAAAAATAAACAAGTTCAACTCAAGCCTTTTCACTTTCTTGGCTAATGCAAAGGTCAGCCACCTATCAATACAATGCTCATAGCGCTCACCCACATCGAAATTGATCTCGAATTTATCTATAGTTTGACCCTTATGCGACTGCAAGACTTGATTTACACATTTCACAAGCCTACACCTATCAAAATCGCACAACTCCTTTGAGGGTCTCTTAAATTCTAACCTACCAGTGAATGCCCATAAATATCTCCATCTATGCGATAGAACACTAGTTCTTGCTGCTTCTCTCATTGTCAATATTGATAGAATGGAAACAAGAATTTCATCAGGCAAATTACTAATCCGATCCTTTGAACAACTGGGTGTTTCCTCATCCTATGCGTTTATTCAAATAGAGATACAATCATTAATTCATTACAAATTGTATAGAAACTGAAATATGTGTATAGAAGTTGACAGTAAGTACCCTTTTTGAGGTTGTTGAAGGCTTCTTGCCATAGCATATCCTAAGATTATGAGAATCTGCAGAACAAAATAAAATGAAATATGAAAATATAAGCTTAATTAGGAATTTATGGAAACATCAATCAAACATATTAAATTCCCTGAAATGTAAAATAGACACGCGAAGAGACCGTACAATGTTGTCCCATATCGAACCTCCCTCCACACACAAGACAAAAAGTCCCTGAAACTTGAAACAGGAGTTGCTCTAAAATTCACAGCTCATAAAAAAAAAAAAAAGAAAAAAAAAAAAGGAAGAGTGAAGCGCGATCCAAAAGTTTCATGTCTTTGAAGAGAACAAAAATTAGGCCAAAAAAAAGTGTTAGATCGAAATGTTAAAGCGATGTGAAGGAGAAACATTAAATTCAGAAAATGAGAGAAGAGCAATACGGTTCCAATTATCAGAATGAAGAAAACAAAACAAGAACAGAGGTTGAATATGTATATGGTCGATTCTTTTTTTTTTTCTTTTCAAAGCTCTGTACGAGATTCCTACTTTTTCCTGCTTGTCACTGTGCGCGTATGTATTCATTTTTTTTTTTATTCATATAAACGACTGGTCGTTGATAAAATATCAATTCAAGTATAAATCAACTTGTCATTTGTAACAGTGTTGTAGATTAAAAGTCAACCACAAACAAACTAACAAACAAAAAAAGGTCAGCAGTGAAATTTCGATAATAAATATATACCCATGTGTACATTTATATATTTATATATATTTTAAAGAGCACTACTAATACGACAATTTAAAACATGGCAAATGAATTGTGTCGTTATCGTAAAAATTATGGAGTAATATGGTGAATGATACAGTAAAAACAATTCAACTGTTACAATGCTACATCATTTGAATTGATTTTTAGAATAAATTGTACACGTTTAAAAGAAGATTTAATTTAACTTATCAGCAAACTGTTGTCTTTCTATTGAAGTCAATTTAATACAGCACAATTTTAACATATACTAAACAAACAATTTAATACAAATTCATTCAACCCATTAACTTTACAACTCTACATCCACCCATACATGAATTTAAATGCTCCATTTTTTTATTGCTGTAGTACAAATTTGGGATTTAGGAGAAAGGATAAGACCTGATCTTATGATCTCAACATATAAATGTGAGAGACTTACCACTTAACTATCTCAACTTTTGTAGTTTGTTAAACAAAATCAACCGATTTTATGCGGGCATTTACTCTGTTAATTAACTTTATGCACATTGGTGGTATAAGCACACAACTGTGAGCATATTTATAACACATTTATCCTCCTTATCACTTTTTACTTGAAAAGATAATGCAATTAGATCAAATAATGCTTATATGACAAAAAGTGATAAGATGGATAAATGTATTATAAGTATACTCACAGTCGTGTACCTAAGAGAAAAACTCCATTGGCGACACTTTTCTTGAATGTATTTAGAATTTTGGATAAAAAAGAATCAAGTCGCTGACTTCAATAGTTCAATCACACTACCCTACACTAATGCTTTTTTAAAAGCTGACTAGTACATTAGTGTGGTGTGGGGCATATTGGCATATGCTCAGTGCCGTGAAGGTGGGAACTGGGAAGGTTAATACTTAATAGCACACAAAATTTTAATATTACAATCAAACAAACAAACAAACAAACAAAACTGGTTTACATTTTGAAGGGCTCAAATTGGGGGGTGGGTGGGTGCTTGGAACTATTTTATGGCTAAATTCTTGTTTTTCTTCTTCCCTCTCTTTCTTGTACTAGTTTCCGGCCCTTCTGCCTCTTCAGCCTTCTGCTCTGCCTCTAATATGGCCAACTGCCAAGTCATATATAAAGAAGAAACAAACACGATCAATTTAAGTGTGGATGGTTTCGACTTTTCCATGACAAGCCTTACAAAAATTGCATTACAGGAAGTAAAAGGAATACCTCGTCGAGAAGTGGTTTAAGCTCCCTGTACCGAGCTTCAGCGAGATCAAAACCATCCTTTCGAAGCTCCTGTGATGCCAACAAAACATCATGTCAGGCAAAAATAAGGATTTCATGAGGGAGGCATTTGCTTACTACTTGAGTAATATGATGATTCGATATTTATTTATTTATTTATATTTTCTCTCCATTCATTGTGATTTTCTAGAAGCCATAACAAGGGGGGAAGTTTACTTCTCTTTAGTAAAGGAATAATGGAAGATGCTTTCATCAACTATATCTCTATTAGACGGGGAGAGAAAGAAACAGGATTCAGAGTTCAGACAAATGATATGCTGCAGAGAAGTACACCCTGGGGTCATTGGGTGCTCAACACTGCTTTGATTTTATGTTGAGTCTAAATGAAACTCAGAAAGTGAGTGTAAATTAAATCTCATGTTTCTACGAAACTGCACAAACTGATTAAATGAACCACACTCAAAGATAGATTACAAACTTTAATTTATCTCAACTGTATGTGAACAAGAGTAAGTTTAGCTTTCAGTCCTTTTTGGCACTTAGGGTATCTACCGATTACTTGAATAAAAAGATTGCTCATTCAATCGTTTTCAGAGAGAAAAACAAAGAAATAAAACTGACCTTTCCAGTATGTTGAGTATGTTCATGAGCTGCCATTTGCCAGTAGACATTAGTGCGTCGATAGAAATCCTTCAACGATTCTCCTGGCTTTACAATGAAACATGTAAGAAAATCAGTTGACCAAGTAATAACGCACTATAATGAATATTCTTTATAGAATCCCAGAGCTTCCATTTGTGAACAATGCAAGTTAATATGCCCTGATATGTTAAGACCATGTAAAATTACCGCTGGGGTTCTTTGTGAATCTGAAAGGCCAAGATTGGCTCTGATCTGCTCTATCCTTGCCCGTTTCTCTTTCCTTCGAAGATTCTTTCCTACACCCTTTATCATAGCAACAGCATCTCCCGTTTGAAGTGAACTAACGTTCCTAGACTACACACACATGAGAGTGAAGATAATCAAAAACTGGCAAACAATTTCCATTAAATATTTAAATAAAACTTACACCTCTATATTCGTGAGTAGATCATTTATTCAGAAACAAGGTCCCCTCCCATAAACTACCAAGTACTAGCCATCACATATAGAAGATAAAGTACTAGAGAATATAAAAAGCAATAACGTATATTACAACTTATATATTGGTGGATTCTCATCAATAAACATCAAACATTTATTTTTTTACATAAATAAACATTAAAACTTTGATTCTTATCAATAAGCATATTTTGATGCGCTATGGTTTTCATATCTAACAGAGCGGATAAATAAAGATAAATGCGAAATACAGTTATCGTATTCTGCAAAATTCAATTTGGATTGGAAGGAGAGAGAAAGGTAGGAATAGAGAAGAAAAGAGAAGAATCAGTCAAATTTTCATATAAGAGGCAATGAGAATAAGGTTTCAGTCTCAATGCTGACCACAGAAAGTGGGGAAGGGGGAGGGGGTCGTTTAGGGATGAGTGATTAGCAGTTTGTTTAAACGACACATGTAATTCTTGAAATAGGAAAGCAACAAGAGGTACCCCTGCATCATCGTCGCCGTCTTCGTCATCATCATTTTCATCACTATTGCTGTCACTGTTGCACTCATCTTCACTTTCATCATCATCATCATCATCATCATCTTCATCTTCACCCTCTGATGCCTCTACCCACTCAGATTCTGATGCCTAATTTAGAAAAGGAAAACACAGTAACATGATCACTGACAAGTAAAAGATGTTATGAAACTTATAAGTAGGAAGGGAAACATCACAAACCTGTATGATGCACTTCCATTCATCAAGTTTGCTTAGATTGAGGGAATACATATCATCAAGCGTAATTTCCTGATCGTTGATCTCCATCATTCCCCCATATATGTATAATGTATCTTTTCCAACAACCATGCATGAATTTATTCGTCCACAAGGCTTCACAATCTAAAAGTTTGCAATTGATTTATAAATCAATATTTGAGCATACAGAAAAGTGCAAGACAATAATTGGTCAAAGTAAAACAAACCTCCGGTAAAACAGAACTTTGCATGACTGATTTAGTCTTAGATTCGTTAGGCTTTCCATCAGATTTAGCAGCCAACCCACCATTATTAACGGATATACTTGTCGCCATATTTTGAGATAGTTCATCATTGTTGCTTTCCATTTCATATCCGTCTTCACTGTACTCTAGATTCTCATCTTGGTCATTTGCAGCACACTCTTCTACTTCAGTTGAATTTATTTTATTATCAAAATTGGAATCATTTGATTTTTGTTCAGAACTCTTCTTTAACTGAAAAGCACCAATATAAAAGAAATCATATGGCATTACTAAAGTGCAAGGATTACAAGCATGTCAAATGAACATTTTAAATAATATATACATATACATACATATCATGAAAGAAAAAGAAAATCACGGATGAAACAATTTTACAGTTTCGAAAGAAAGTAGAACCATGTCACCGGTTTATCGATGACTATACCTTATCTTTTGTAGACTTCTCCTTCCTAAGCTCCAAGGGATACCTATATCCAGAACAAGCTGTGATTTAGTGACACAAGTTATAAGTTCATCCATACTCGGTTTACATGCACCATATTGCAATAGTATATTGTGTAATACAATTTATCATGAGGGGTATACTGGGGAAACTACCCACTTGACTCTTTGTAAATCTAATATGGAAATTGTGAAGTTCTTACTTCTTACAAATAATAAAGATCTTTTCTGGTTCTCAACCCAAAGTCTCTAATTGAGGCCACTAAAAATGTCTGTTTAAAGGCATCAGCAGAGAAGGGGAGGTTGGGGGGTTTAGGGGGAAGGAGAGAGTAGGCTTACCAACGATGATTGTCTAATTGGAAGCCATAAAGTTCATTCAGAAATAAGCTCATCATTACATCACCTATGCAGAGTCACAAAAACAAACATTGATGAACTCATTAGAAATAATAAATTTATGTTAAAGATTACACGAATAAGTTGAGTTCATCAAACAAGTAATATTACAAGTTAGTGAAGTTACAACTCAGTTTAGTCAACAAAGTGTGATTCTAACAATATGAGGCAAGTCACATGAATCATGAGTCACCAGTGCATTTCAGTTCAGCTAATGACAATGGCATTATCCACTTGAATTCAAGGAAAAATATTTTCCTCCCCACCTCAAATCACCATGAAACAACAAAGGAAAGGAAGACAGAATCTAGAAAAAAGAGCAAACAAGAGATATTATGTATTGATGCCCAAGGATACATGTGATCTCGTATGCCCATATACAGCACATCCATGTTTTAGATTATAACTTGTCTGTGTAAACAAACATAATGAAAATTAAGATCATATGAGAACACCATCCTTGTACTATGTCTCCTATGTCTATAAGCGATGACTAGGCTAGAACTGATCAAACCCATAGGTTTGGATCCACATTTCTCAGTAATTTGCATGTTCCTTCTGATATATGCAGTCAACACAGTGACTTTTTTTGTCATGATATGATATTGCATGAAAGTTCTAAGGATTCGATCTAAAACAGGATATCGCCAATAAATAAAAATCTAAGAAAGAACAGAAAAAAGTACGAACTTTTGCATTTCTTTGATTTTGCTTACAAAATACAACCACACGCAAATTACAAATCAATACATGCTTGTATATGTATCTCATAAAAAATACACATAAAAAGTGAAGATATCTATACAGAGAAGAAGTACAGGAAGAAGCTAAAAATCTAAAACCCTAAATTCATAAATAGAGCATGCTTACATAAAAGGAGTCACACAAAACCACATATGTGCACACAGACATGGGATAACTAACCTTGCATTTCCATATCTACTACACCCCCAAATAGCAAAGCACGCTTCTTATGAACACACATGGAAAACCCAGCACGAGGACCGGGAGGCATCCCGCTTTTCTTTACCTATTGCAATGGAATTATAATATGGACAGTGAAGCAGCTTTATATTAAAAGAAATCTCACAAAAGGAGTAGCTAATATAAGAAAATCCTTACAAAGGTTGTTTGCTTAAAACCAGAAAAAGAAAACAAAATAATTGGAAGAATATTAGAACACAATTAAAACAATAAAATGAATTCAAACACAAATATTCACAATCTGAGGAGACATGCTAAAATACTGCAACCTTAGGTACACCGTGTTTAGTTTCACCAAAATGAGTCGGTCTACTTAATACCATCTTCATTAGAAAATTTTAAAAAATGTTTTTATCAATATAATGCAAAGATAGATGTATTTCCAACATTTGGAAGTGTCTTCTCAGTGCTTACTCCATTATCGAAGGTTATCATCAATAAAAATATTCAAGCAGCATATTAACATATGAATATGATTAATGATAATGAATCGAAAAGCACCGACAAAAAACCCGTATAAAGAGGTTTTTATGATTTAAATCACTAAACAAGCTCTTCTTCCCCTTCTTGGCCATGGAGAAGAAGAAAGCACACAAACCTTGTTCCATTCCCAAGTCTTGGGATCAAGAGACCACAAATCTGAATGAACATTCCCTTTCTCTGAGAGGTTCTTATCAGAAGAAACTTCTTTAGAATAGCCACCATATAAATATATCTGCAAGATTAAAGGTAATATGTAAAATAAGTAATTTTTCATTTCATTAAATTCTTCGGTTTGCAAACTCCAAACCTTAACATCTCCTTAAACGGAAATTTAAAATACTACAGTACTCCAAGATTTATTCTACCAACACGTTCTGTTCGTTTTCTGAACCATATCTAGATATAATAATTTTGGGGATTATTGACATTATGAAAGTCCTGATTATAAATTGGAGTTTATTGGACGAACTGAGTGCTAAAGATAAGCACAATAACTATATGAGAAAAAATAAATGATATACAATCAAGCTTATATTCTAAAATAAACTAGGATACCAATCATAAAGCAGTAAATTTATTTTGCTTCGTTTATACATCATTCCAGTGTTACAATCACAAGCAAATGCATACTGAATGTGAACCATGAATATTTTCATAAAGCCAAAATCTAGTGATATCTTTAATTAATTGGCCACCAAATATCAAAAATCAAAACTGAAAGACAAATTAAGGAGTGTTTGTATTATAAGTCATAACAACCATTCAATTAAAACTTAGGAGATCCAGATTCCTTATGTTGCACCATTTTAACTTCGATCCAATATCTTATCTATTTTCTTGAACCAACCAATATATCAGCAAAAGGCCTATAATCAGTCATAAAAAGAAGAAGAAGAAGAAGAAGCTTAAGTTAAAGACAGAGAAAGATCTACAGAGGTTCTATTAAGGTGCATTTTGCACACTCACCTCATCCTGATAGACAAAAAACTGAAAACCACTTCGGGCACTCGGCCACATGGAACCAAGCTTAGGCTTTATTTCTTGCCACTACAATGAAGCAGTAGAATATTTTAGCCAAAAGAATCATATAACCTTAACAGATAATAATTTCTTGATATTAGCAGTAAGAAATAGAGCCAAATAAATTCACCTTGAATTGATCAAGGTCAAAAACATACAAATCATTATAGTATCTGCACAAGAGTAGAAAAGCATTAACTTTTACACAGAAATTAACATTACTGGTGGTGAAAATTCATAATAAGGTAGCATAAAAAGTTTCATTAATACTAGTGACTGATGATGTACATTGAAAGCAACTCTGAAAACCATTACGCAGTACATAGCAATTCCATGACACAAAAATAAATAAATTAAATAGACTCCAAGTCATTGTTCAGCTTCCATATTTTAGAATCTATATCTGGAAAATTCATATTAAACACAAAATTTTAAATCTCACAATTTAAAAGGTAAAAAAGAAAAGAAAAAATTGATAATTGAAGCATTATAAATTGATCATGCTCATCCTAGGACTAAAGTGGCAACTTATCATTCTTCTGTAAGAGGGTTTCTCCAGTTTAATACTTTAATTACCAATAATGCATATCACAAATAATCAAATTATCTTCCAGCTTTATAACTGTAAGCATCCAAGTCCAAAATTATGTACTGCATTCATTATTCCAATAAAATTCATACTCATATGTTAGGCGGCTCAATTCTACCTCAATAATTGTGCTTTGCTTAAACAAAATAATGTAATATGAAGGCATGCCATGGATTCTTTGTTTGAAGTTATAACATCTAAGTTTGATTGATTCAGTTGAAAGTATCGTCCCTCAATGCAATCACGAAGAGCCTAAGCAAATACCCAGGTCTAAACAAGAACTGGTCTGTGTGTCAAGAAATATTTTACAAATAAAAGAGCAGCAACAAAATAAATCTGATTAAAAGTTCCCCCAATGGTTTGGCCCTTGGGATATAGGAAGTAACGTCCAAGTGGTAGAGAAAACATCAAGAGCCGGAATTATCAATTACAAAACTCAGAATAAAGTTTTAGAAGACAACCTTACTTCTCTGAGAGTGTCATAGAAGCCACCAAAAACAATAATCTTGTGCTTGTACAAAACCTGTAACATAACCAACAATATAATCAAGAAACATAATTTTATTTTAAAAAAAGAACTTCAAAAGTTCACTTATATTTTACCAATGCAGCGTTCAACCTGCACAACTCTAAAACATCCCATGCCATCAAACTTTTTTTTTTTATCCTAGCAAGCTCCACTTGTGTGAAGATGTTTATTAAGTAAATATACAAGCCATCAAATATTACTTCTACGGTTATCTTCTCAATCAAAGGTTCACATTAAGTGCCCATAAATATGATCATGTCAACAGATGTCATGAATCAGTTCTTCAAATATATTCTATCACATTTTGGTATATATTTATAAAGGTAATATCCTTACTAATAAAAGCATAGATATATCAATTTCATGAAGCCTGGACTTACCATCCGATGACCTGACCGTGGACTAGGACACCCTTTCAAATTTAGTTGCTCCCATTGATTTGTCTTCAGGTCCAACATCCAAAAGTCCTATAATAATAAAATTCAAATGCAATATAAGATATAAGTAATTTAAATTTAATATAAATCTTTCAAAGCAGAATTTTCACCTTATAATGATGGAATCGTTCTTGATTTGGAGATGTAAACTCACCACCTAAAGAAGTACACATATCGTTACATAACTAAAACAAGAATTATGAGAAAGCATGGGTGAGTATATACTATATACTGAGTCTACCAAAGATATAGAGATAATTCTTCCAAGCAACGGCCTGATGAGCACTGCGAGGAGGCGGGCTGTTAGGGCTCGAAATCAGTTTCCATTCCTGCTTCTCCACATCATACCGATAAAGGTCACCATATACAAATGTCTGCATCAATCCAAATTAACCATATTTATTTCCAAACAGAAATATAAATATCTGTTCATTTCAAATAATTCAGCAATCATTTAAAAGGCACTATGAAACTCTAACCTTGTTACCATTATAAAACTCTCCCCCGTAAAGAATTAACTCTGTCTCTTTCAAGGGATTTATGTTCAGCTACACAATTAATCAATACATTAATTAAAAAAAAATGAAGAAAAAATGAAGAAAAAATCGCTATATAAATATATACAAGGTCATTACCGTACAGTTGGATCGCGGAGACGGTGCCGGCACATTGTCCTCCACATGAACATCTTTCTTCTTAGCTTCTTCCTTTTGAATGCTCAACTGTGGCAATACAAATAAATACAACAAGTTTCAACAAACTGACTTGATGAAAATAAAAATAATTTGAATTTGTAGATATAGAAACGAAAATGAAACTAGTTTGATGTTTACCAAAATGGCATCAATGTCGTCTTCAGGTGAGAGTTTCTTGTTCTCTCGTCGAGCTTTCTTTTCCTCGGCTTTTGCTGTTTTTTTCTCAGTTTTTTCTTTGCCCTTCCCTGCCTTTTTATTTTTCTTCCCCATTTAGTCCCTTCTTCGCGAACTGAACTCAAGCCTTCACTTCGGGCGCAGACTGCAGGCAGCAGAGAGGAACACAAGTACACAACGACAGAGAAATCTGTAAACGGGGTGTTATGTGTTCGTGTGTGAATATCCCGTCTGACGACGTCGTTTTGCTATTATATACGCACGTCCTCGTTTTAGAATCAGTCGGGAACTGGATTCATAAACGTCGCCGTTTCAGAGGTGCCCGGGTATGGTTGCCTCAAATTGCTTATTGCCACCTATTAAAATACACCCATTAGAAAAACACACCCCCACATTTGAATTTTAGAATGAATGATGCTTTTGACGATTCAATAAAGAATAGAGTGGTGATAATGAGTAATGACACCCCTCAAAAACTGTATCTACACCTTTCGTAATTACATCTATTAAAATTTGAGAGCTTCTCTTTATACAGAAATTCTATTATCAGTTCGAACTGATAAAAGTTATATCAGTTCCTTGCATGTAGGCCACTGGAATTAAATACTTTGACTTTGCTGTATGTGCTTGTTAGTCAAAGTATTTAAATCCAGTGGCCCACATACAAGGAACTGATATAACTTTTGTCAGTTCGAACTGATAATAGAAAGACTGTCTCTTTATAATCCAAAAATTATTTATTTACATTCTAATTTAATTAGTTTGGAGTGTCTTTAATTTTTTTTGTTTTGTTTAGTAATTTTAATTTAGGTTAAAATTGTCATTAATAAAAAAAATTAAATTGGAGTGTGAATAGATAATTTGTGGATTGTAAGAAGAAGCTCTCTAATTTTTTTTATTAATGACAATTTTAACTTGAATTAAAATTACTAAACATGACAAAAAATTCTAAAGACAATCCAAATTAATTAAATTATTAAAAAAGAAATATCTCTCCTAAATAGTTAGATTAAATATTGCATATTAAATTCTCTCTCCTAAATCTATTATTACCATATTAAACACTTTCTCTTAATTACTCTCTCTCTCTCTCCCCCATTTTTCAAAATAAAATAAAATCATATCTCTATACTTTTTCAAAAAAAAAAAAAAGTTATGAATAGTTTGGTTTTTTACTAACAGTAATATATATTTAAAAAGCCAATACAAATACCTTGTTTTTCAAAAAAAAAAAAAAAAAAGATATATGAAAACTTGATTTGTTGCAATTGGATTCGATTAAACTCGGAATTTCTAAGACTAATGAAAGAATTAAAGTTTTCTAGGCAATCACATACCTACAAAAGTAACAAAAAGCATTTTCATATTTCGAATTTTTTTTTTTTTTTTTGATGAAAAACAGGGTACTTGTTTTTTATTATAATTATTATTATTATTATTTTACATATATACATATATACAGTTCATATAAATCAAGCTTATTCGTAAGTTTTTTTTTTTTCTTAACGGTTAGTCTTGCTTGAGAAAGAATAGAGATAGAAAGTTAGAGATATGTATTGGAAGAGAGAGGGTTTAATATGGTAATTAAAAATTTAGGAGAGAGTGTTTAATATGTAATATTTAATCTAATAATTTAGGAGAGATAATTTCTTTTCTTTTTTTAATAATTTAATTAAAAAAATATTACTTCTCGGATGAATCTAAAGACTATGATGATTCGTCCTAACTTTTATTAAAATAAAATTGAGTGTTTTTAGAAATTTATTTTTTAAAATGGAGTGTCTTTAGAATAGAAGTGCCAAAAGATAAAAATGATAATCTTGGAATAAAAGGAAGTGTCTTTAGAATTTTTTTTAATTGAGAATGAAGTGTCTTTAGAAAAAAAGTGTAAAAAGAAAAAAAATTGAATTGTCAAAAGAAGCTCTCTAAATTTTTTTAAAAAATCTCTAATTTGTAAATAAACTCCACTTAATGCCAAAACTACCTTTTCTTTAATTATAATGTATTGTATTTTTGTAAATACACACCACCTATAACTATTATTATGTTATTTAATCAACTTTAGTATTATTTCAGATTTTGTTGTTATCTTTAATTCTCTTACTATTCTTTTTCTTCTCATTTTTTTCAAATCAAACTACATTTTTCGTTAAAAATCCATTTTTTTTAATTTTTTTTTATTGGAGAGCCACTTTCTTTTTGAGGTAGTTTTAAGGATGCAAGATTTGTTAATATGATCATAACTTTATTTTCTTTTTTGTGAACCTTTTGCTGTATTTTATTCTTTGTTGAGATGTCAGTAGTGATAGCTACTTATGTTCTCATGTTGTATTAGAGCATCTCTAATGTAAAAATGGCTTGCATACCAATAATTGTTGACATGGTAACAATGTCAAGAGACTTGCTTCCTATGTGGCATAAAAATAAACTTGATAGATAATCAACTCAAAATTTGGTTTTCAATGCTTCCGTCTAAAACACAATTTTTTTAATGACGTGTTCATCTTTTTTTCCTATTTATTTTTATTTTATTTCCTTACCAAAAATATATGAAAAATTAATCAGTTTTAAATTTTTGCCGAGTCAACCTAAAAAATAGTTGTGTAACAGGCTGTCTGAAAGTGGACGGTCATGTTGACAATGTCTAATATTTTTTTTGCTACGTCAACTTGAGGTTGAATATGCACAGTTACATTGGAGACACAATTATTAACATAACATCTATTTATCTTACGTGGCGTCTTTTTTTTTTTTTCATAAGTCACGTTTGCATTGGAGATGCTCTTAGAAAGTCAAGCTGTACAAGTTTATTTACTTGTTTCAGTTATTTCCAGGGTGTAAGCAATGTCTCAAACTCATTTAGAAGTTGATGCACAGCCATCAAATAATCTTCCAAATAGTTTTGTTGTGGAACCCAATCTTGATAATTCAAGGCTAAGACCACATGTGTGGCGTCATTATAAATGACAAAAAATTAGTAATGGCCAGATTAAAGCAATATGTAATTACTGCAAATCACATTTGAATGGTGGTCCAAATGATGGCACAACTCATCTTCAAAATCATCTTAATAGATGTCAAATGTCTAAGCTAGTACAAACTGACATTAAGTAATTTCAATTGGTAAAGAGCAAAGGAGATAGTGGGAAGAATGCAGTGGCATCATATGCTTTTGATCAAAATGTTGCAAAGAAAAAGCTTGCAAATATGATTATAATGCATGAATATCCTTTAAGCATGGTGGAACATGAAGCATTTAGAGAGTTTTCTACTGCTCTTCAGCCTGCTTTTAAGTCGGTCTCTCGGAATACAATAAAAAGGGAGATTTTACAAATTTATGATGATGAAGACAATAAGTATACTCGAGGCTAATCATTGTAGAATTGCTTTAACTACTGATTTGTGGACTGCTAGTAGTCAAAGGAAGGGATATATGGCTGTCACGACACACTTTATTGATGAGTCGTGGTGTTTGCAAAGCCGAATTTTGAGGTATGATCCTTATTTTTATATTTACTTAATTATTGTTTTTTATATCATTTAGTTAAGTTGTTACATTTCATTTGTTTCTAATTGCATTAGCATATTTTAGGTTCATATATGTGCTATGTCCACATACGGCTGAGACAATTTGTGAAGCTTTGCATGAGTGTGTGATGGATTGGCATATTGATCATAGGTTGTCTGCATTAACTGTTGATAATTGTAGCACAAATGACAAAGTCATTAAGTTTATGTTGGAAAAACTCAATAAAAATGATTTGTGATTGAATGGACAATTGTATCACATGCGATGTTGTGCACATATTTTGAATTTAATTGTCAAAGATAGGTTAGCGGTGATTGAGAGAATACGTGACAGTGTTGCTTATTGGGTAGAAACACCAAAAAGAAAAGAAAGATTTTTAGATGCAGCGAGATAATTGAATATTGAATGTAAGCAGAAGTTAGTTATTGATTGTCAAACTAGGTGGAATTCAACTTATCTTATGCTCGTTGTTGCATCGAAATATAAAACAGTTTTCTCTCGTTTAAGTGCATGTGACCGACAATATAAAATTGTGCCACAAGAAAAAGATTGGGAGTTGGCTTCTAAACTTGAAGACAATTTGAGAAAATTTTATGAAGTGACTGAAATGTTTTCTAGTACAAAGTGTCCAACAACTAATCTTTTTTTTTCCTAGAAGTTTGTGAAATTAGATTGTCATTATTTGATTGGCTTACTTCTGAGAGTGAAGTGATAAGGAAGATGGCAGAAAACATGATACAAAAGCATGAACATTATTGGGAGTTCTTCATGGGGTAATGGCTGTGGCGACCATTTTAGATCTAAGGTATAAGCTTAAGTTGATTGGGTTTAATTTTGATTCTCTTTTTGGAAAGCCTGATTCTGAATTTCACATTAAAAGAGCTTTTAATCTATGCCGTGATTTGGTGGATGAGTACACTTTAAAGTATATACAGTGAGTGAAGGATCCTCTAGTTATGGTGAATCGACATCTTCGTCTTCATCCTCTCGTTTGGCAAAATCCATTTGTAGGTCCAAGAAACAAGCTAAACGTATGTCAAGTTTTGATGCATATGTGAATGAAACCAACCCAACTTTTAGGTCGGAATTAGATGCTTATTTGGAGGAGAAAATTTTGCTTAACACAGTAGATTTTGATATGCTTACTTGGTGGAAGGCAAATGGAAGTAAGTATCCTATTTTGGCTAGGGTAGCTAGAGATGTTTTGGCCATTCCTATATCTACAGTTGCTTCTGAATCAGCTTTTAGCATTGGTGGTAGAGTGGTTAGTCTGCATCGCAACAATTTGTATCCCAACACATTGGAAGCATTGATGTGCGCTCAAAATTGGTTATGGGCTGACAAGCAAGGTATGAAAATTTAATACACATTTAATTAATATTAGTATATTATATTTATTGAAAGTTTAATACACAAATATGTTATTTGTTCATATACACAGGAGGGTCATCGTCAAATACTCCAAATAAAGCTTATTTTGAAGAAGATAGTGATGGTGAAGGTGAAGGTGAAGAGGTAATGTTATAATTAATATTGTACATTAATAATGTCAATTAATTAATTTTACTATTTTTTTTTCTACAGATTCGTGTTCGAAAAAATCATGCTTATTTTTAAGAAGACAGAGTGATGGTGAAGATGTTGGATGGATTTTGTTATTGAAATTTTGTGTTTAAACTATTTTAGTGAAGATGTTGAATTGATTTTATTGATACCGAAAATGTTGTATATATTTTGTATTTTTGTTTAAGTTATTTTGGGATTTGTATTTTATACTTTACCTATGAATTTAGTGTTTATTAAACTCAGTTATTGTGCTATGTTAAATTTAAATTTAGTGCCAATTTTTTTTTATTTTAATGAAACGGGTCAAACGGGGCAAATTTGGGGCGGAAGTTTTTGACCCGGTCGGGTCATGGGTCGGGTTTGGGGCGGCCTCGACCCGCCCCGTTGCCACCCCCAGTTAGTGCCCAGATAGCTATCGCTCTAGAAATCTGAAATTGAAAACAGTGCCTAAACACAAAACCAACAATCGATATGCCCCAATAGAGTCACCAACAGAACTCTAAGTACTCATAAAATAAAAACATAATCCTATAAATACGATCCAAAAACTTCTCTTCTTCTTCAACAAAAACCTCTCGTCTCTTTCCAATATTCCATGGCTGGTTTCGTGTGCTACAACTGTGATCGTAAACCATTTGCTAGTCTCCCGCGCTTGATCAAGCATAACAAGGACAAGCATATGGCTAATAAAGAGCTATGCGTCCACTGCAACAATGTTTTCAGATTCGTTAATCTGTTACAAGTCCACCATAGTCTATAATTCTTCTGGAATACGTTTAGTTAGGATTTTATCGCTAAATCCGATTTTGAATTTGGATTTTCAGCGGAAATGCACCTGCTGCTGCTATTGTCGTCAGCGGCGTTCATACATAATTATCGATCCAATTTTTCTGTTTAGTTAGGGTTTTTGAGTATAATTCTTTCATGGCTTGTTCAATTTAATTTAGGCCTATTTATAAACCAATTACAACAGAAATACACATCTCCTATCTAGAATCCAAAATGCAAGAAATAAGGAAGAGTGGTGCACATATATATTGCACAACTTAGCGGGATTGTTGGCACTACCCAATTAACAACCTATAACTACTTTATTAAAATTCTGGTTAAAGCTGTTAATTCTGGTTGTTTTAGATTTCTATTTTGTTGAATGACTTTAAATACTTTCTGTTTGATGTTGAATCATGTTGGTGTTTGTTAATAGATATATGATATATATGTGTTTTCTGCAGTTCTTTCTCTATGTAAGCTTTTCATTTTATTTTAATTTTTTAATTCTAATTATTCTGTAATTTATTAGTTTCAACTTTGAACTTTGAAGTTGCATTTAACTTTAATTTGTAATTAAAATGTTTATAATTAGAAAACTACTTTTGGAAACGGTTTTCTGAGGGCACTATGTCCGATCCAATTTTTGTTTTTCTAGGCACAGAATACATGTATGATGTATCCCAACAATTCGTTATACATCATGGAGCCCCGTTTGATGTTGTATATCTAACGAAATCAACCCCAGCAAAATTCTAGAAATTAGTTTTCTTTTAATATAAATGTGAGTTTTTTTTTTTAAAGAATAATTTTAAGAATAATCAAATCAAATCAAAATTATATTGTTTGTTGGAAAATAGAAAAGTCCAAATTGAAAAAAAAAAAAAAAAAAAAATCAAATTTGTTTTATCCTTAATTTTTCATGTAAGGAATTGTCTTTAAAGTTAACTATGGATATAATTAGAGATAACGTATGAATAATTTTTCAAAATATAATATTATTATTACAAGTCATTATCTAGGTGATTTTACTACAAAGTTCCAAACCCATTTATTATTTGAATTAAACCCAAAAAGCAAAAAAAAAATGAAAAGAAAAAAGAAAGAAAGAAAGAAATAAATAAAGAAAAAAGCAAAAGAAATATTATTCGTATGCTCCTCCATGCCCGGTACTTTTGTGGGTTGCATTTTACTTCCCAACAACTCAACTTAAAAGTTTTTTTTTTTTTTTTTTTTTTTTTTTGATGGAAAGGAACGGTTACAAACAGCCGCGGCATTCAGCCGCAACCACGGAACTAATACAGGATGGGAACTCCTCCAGCCAGAACATATCCTCTTCACAAGAGAGGCTGTTCTTAGCTAATATGTGAGCCACCTGATTTGCTCTTCTAGAAACATATCTGATAGAAACACAACGGGCAAGACACAATAAACTTTGGATGTTAGAAACAACGTTTCCAATTTCCGAAGAAATAGGACTTTTGCTGATGATCCACTTGACAACTACCTCCGCATCCGACTCAAACACACACGGTGATAAACCTGAATCCACAACCAGTTGAAGACCTCGGAGGATTGCTACCGCTTCCGCCACTTGAGGAGAATAGGTGGCAACCACACGCTGAGAACTAGAAGCCATCACAAGACCTTCAGAATTCCTGATAACAATACCTATACCCACTAACCGACCAGCCACATCAAGAGCAGCATCACTGTTAACCTTGTACAGGCCACAAACAGGAGGTCTCCAAATGGGAATAGAAACAGGGAAAACAGCAGCAGGTCTAGCACCCTTACCTGCAGCCTCTTTGAATTCAGAAATGAAAAACTGAGACCACTCCACCACATTAACCTCACCGCCAGAAACCACCTCATGAACTACTATATTTTTCACCGACCAAACTTTCCACAAGCACACACAAAGCAACCCCAACTCCTCACCATTCAAACTGGAAAAACACTCAAGAATAAATTCAAAAAAATGAGTCCAGTCTTTATGAATACCTGGAATCTTTGGAGACCAAAATAACCGCAGAGGCTTTAGCTTCTTGCATCTCCACAGCCCATGAATGCTTGATTCAATCTTCTCTTTGCACATGGGACAAGCTTGAACAACCGGTAACTTTCTGCGTGCTAGAGTCTGAAGAGAAGGCAACATATCTGTGCAAGCTCTCCAAATAAATAATTTGACCTTAGATGGGATTTGAAGCTGCCATAAAGTTTTCCACCAACCTCTTGACAAATTGGAGAAGGAATCCGAACAAGAAGAAGAAGGATCGTTGGTTGGAGCATCTTGGATCCTATAACCAGACCTGACCGAATAAACACCTCTAGGATCATAATTCCACTGCAGAGTGTCAAGCGAACAAAAACTACTGAGTGGAATGGTAAGAATAACTGCACTATCCTCCACTCCAAAAACAGAGTTAATAAGACTAACATTCCAGCCACCCGAAGGGGTTAAGAGCTGGTTGATAGTTGCGTTTTCGCCTAAAACGGGGGTAGAAAAAGGCTTGAAAGATGTGGGTCTGGGAAGCCATTTATCTTTGTAAATACGGACATGAGACCCATCACCAATTCTCCATCTTAACCCTTCATCAAGAACCTCTTTACCCCACATCAAGCTCTTCCAGATAAAAGAGGCAGTCGGCTTCATTTCTGCTTCTGAAAAATCTACCTCTGGGAAGT
This sequence comes from Acer saccharum, assembly GCA_030490815.1. NCBI lineage: Eukaryota > Viridiplantae > Streptophyta > Magnoliopsida > Sapindales > Sapindaceae > Acer > Acer saccharum. The sequence goes on along the minus strand of CM059876.1, from coordinate 15,121,471 downwards.
AACAGTCTTTTAACACCCTAGCAGCCAACGAAAACTTGTTATTCAACAACCGCCAACACTGATTAGCTAAAAGAGCCTTATTAAATTTCTCTAAATCTTTAAATCCTAAGCCCCTATTGTGTTTATGTTCACATAGCCTAGACCAAGCACACCAATGCATTTTCCTATTGGACCCATTACTCCCCCACCAAAAACGCGCACAAAGGCGGTAAATATCATTCAGAAGACATTTAGGTAGCTGGAATAAATTCATCGTATACATTGGGATAGCTTGAACGACAGCCTTGAGCAGAACTTCCTTACCCCCAGCTGAAAGAAATTTATCTCTCCACCCTTTTAACTTGTCCCAAATCCTACCCACAATACCGGAAAAAATCTCTCTCTTCTTTCTGCCTGTAAAGCAAGGCATCCCTAGGTAAGTGGCATGACAATTAACCACCTTAATCCCTACGACATCGGCAAGCATTGAACACTCAGGAGCTGCTATAGAGGGGCTGAAACACACAGCGGATTTGTCAAAATTAATCACCTGTCCCGAAGCCCGAGCATAAGAGTCAAGAATACACTTAATGACTTGAAAATTGGAAACCGTAGCCTTAGCAAATAACAGGCTGTCATCTGCGAAAAACAGATGAGAAATCATCGGACCATTACTACTACATTTGAAACCTTGAAGAATACCTCTGTTCACCGCACAATTCAGCAAACTAGATAATCCCTCCGCACATAAGATAAAAAGAAAAGACAACAGGGGGTCTCCTTGACGCAACCCTCTAGTAGGTTTAATATGCCCACTGACACTGCCATTAATCACGAAAGAATAAGAAACGGAAGAAATACAATGCATAATAAGCCGAATCCATCTTTCGGAAAATCCGAGAGCCCGCATCATATGCTCCACAAAACACCACTCTACCCTATCATATGCCCTAGACATATCTAGCTTTACTGCCATCGAACCTCTTTTTCTCTTCCTCCTCTTTAACCTATGTAAGCACTCGAACCCCACAATAATATTGTCAGAAATCATATGACCAGGAATAAAAGCCCCTTGGGTCTCTGAAATAACGTCGCCAAGCACAATGCTGAACTGATTGGCAATAACTTTAGCCATAATCTTATATATGACATTACATAGACTAATTGGCCTGAAATCAGTGACCTTCTCAGCCACCTTCTTTTTCTGAATAAGAATGATTAGAGTATCATTCAATTTTTCCATAGAACCTCCCTTATTCAAGCACTCCAAACAAGCTGCCACCACTAACTCCCCCACAATATCCCAGTATTTCTGGTAAAATACCGCTGGAAGCCCATCACTCCCTGGAGCCTTATGTGCACCCATAGAAAAAACTGCTTTCTTAACCTCTTCCTTAGAGAAATCAGAATCTAGAAAAGCACTCATACTAGGAGAGAGTTTCAGCTGAATGTCTTCTAACACAACACCCATCTCAGACGAAGAAGGGAAACTAGAATTAAACAAAGCATCAAAATAATTGAAAATTAAATTCTCCATACCTCCTCTAGTATCCTGCCACACACCATCATCACCAAACAGACCTTTAATACAATTTCTTCCTCTTCTAGCCGTAGCTTTCATATGGAAAAACTTGGTATTTTGGTCCCCACTCTTGAGCCAATCCACTCTAGATCTTTGCTTCCAATACTTTTCTTTGGTTTCCAGAATACTATCAAGCTGATTCTCTATCACCTGAATTCGTCGCCAAGACCCTGTACTGAGAAAATTGTAAGCATCCTACTGTTGACTCTTCTTGCTTCTGATCTCCTCTTTCAACTTACTCCGATTCTGACAATTCCAAACTTCCAGGCTGAGGCCACAAGCTTTAATCCTGTTAATTATCTCAACTACCGCATTCTGATTACTAGTGCTAGCCCAAACATCCGAAATCAAATCGGTACACTCTTGTTGGTCAGCCCAACAATCGTCAAACAAAAAACGCCTCTTCCTCCTGAGGTCTACAGGACTCCTAACCTCCCTGACGAAATCCAAAAGAATCGGCCTATGATCCGACCGCCAATAGTCAAGATGAGTAATTGTGATAATAGGGAAAATCAGCTTCCATTCAGCGGTACCAACGCAACGATCTAGCCTCTCTTGTATCATAGCAGAACCCTCTCTTTTGTTACACCAAGTGTACTTCGCACCACTGAATCCTAAATCCTCAAGGCCACAATCATCGAGAGCTTCGCGAAAATCTGACAAATGCCTCTCATCCTTTGCCGCCCCTCCCTCCTTCTCAGAATTGTCTAGCACCTCATTGAAATCACCAAGGCACACCCAAGGCAATTGAGACAAACCGGCTAACCTCCTAAGAAGATTCCACGAGTTCATACGCTGATTACCCTCCGGATTACCATAAAACCCCGTAAGCCTCCACCACTGACCAGTAGAATCCCCAATAGAAACATCTATATGAGCCTGAGTAAAACTTAACAGTTGAACCTGAAAACCATCCGCCCACAGCAGACACAACCCCCCTGAATTACCGGAACTATTAACTACTAACTTACCGGAAAAACCTAGTTTGACTCGCAGCGCCTCCATCCTGACCTGATTAGCTTTAGTCTCCATAAGAAACATCAAGTTCGGATTCGTTGCCTGCTTCTGGGAGAGCAATGAATTGAATGCCCGGGAACTCCCCAAACCCCGAGCATTCCAAGCCATAACTCTCATTGGACCCGACGGACCGATGAAGATCGGTCGGCCGATACAAATTCATCAACAACTGTAGGAGAAACCTCACATCCGGTAACCCCCCTACAAGAAACACAATCATCCTTGGCCTGACTTACATCGTCTTCCAGAGTTGAAAACCCAGACAACTTCCATGATTTCCTTTCGCCGAGGACTTCGTTACCTTCCCCTGAGCCAGATATCCTCTTCCCACAGACCTGCACTCAACTTAAAAGTTACTTCCCTCATTTATTCTCAATTATTGCTAATGTCTTTTCGAATTTATAACTACTATATTATAATTAAATTGTGAGCCTATAAAATGAGGTGTCAGTATTAGGGGTGTGCGACGGATCGGATTCAATGGATTTGTCATAATCCAAGATCTGATCTGATTCGATTCAATTTTATAGTGGGATCTGATCCGATTACTATATAATCCAATCTGATTGTAAAATACTTCAATCTGATTCGATCCGATCCGATATGATCCGATGGATCAAGTTAATATAAAGTCGTTCTTAATATAAAAAATTATAATCTTAAATAAATAAATCAAATAAATTATTCAAACATTACTAATTAATTCAAATAAAATTAACATTAAAAAAATACATAACATAACTTGTAAACTTTATATAATTCAAAAAGTTTATAAGCATTAAACATCAGTTCCAAATGTAAACTTAATAAACTGTGATGTTGATGGAGAAGAATAGAAGAAAAGAAGATAGTGGATGTTGATGAAGAAGAATAGAAGGAAAGAAGATGGTGGATTGTTGGCCGTAGAGAAAATGAGAAAAAAAAAAACCCAAAATAGTAACATTTGAAATTATATTTGGGTTGGGCATTTACAGATATTCAGATAATCAAATTGTATTTGAGTTGGGCCTTTACATTAGAAAATAGTGGATAAAATAAATTGCTTAATATAAAAATAAGGTCTAATATTTTAGGCGGATTGGAGGATTTCCAAAGAGTGTCGATATTTACACCCCTCCAAAATTGTATATACACCCCAAATTAGCAATTTTTATAAAACTCCAATAATGCCCTTGCATCAAACTAATAAAAGGATTAACATAATTAAAAATGCAGCTCATCTACCATATTAATATAATATTTAACATTTTCAACGTATACAATATCTTTTGATTGCTATATTTACTATTTTTTTCAAGAAAATGTAAATAATCAGGATATTTTAGTTGATTGAAGAAAAATATAAATAGATATCAAGAAGCTCAAAAGTGAATTTTGAAGTTTTTTAAAAAAAAAAAAAAAAAAAAAACAGAGCTTAATAAGAATAGATCAACAAGCTAAGTGACCATTCTTTGCCCAGCAAAGGTCCCAGGCAATCCAAGTGTTTTTCTGTGCTAGGAGCCTAGAATTGCTTGCATGGTAGATAAGAAGAGCATCGAAATAAAGATCATACAGTTTATACTAAATTATTAAATAACTATTATAAAATAGTTTTAAAGATATAAAACCATATAGTTTAATTAAAAATAAGTTAAATAAAAATTAAATTAAAAAAATGGAGGCGTGTTGGGACTCCTATGCTTTTCATTTTCATTTCATTTCAATTATTTTATAATTTATTAGTTTATGTAGTTAATCAAAAACTAAAAGGAAGGATATTTTTGGGGTGCCTTTACGATCTATAACATTTAAACAAAATTAAAGGGGGTGTACATACAAATAGGGGTGCACATATGGTTTTTAAGGGGTGTAAATATCGCCACTCTTTCCAAATGGAAATCCAAGATCCGATCAAATCCAATGGATTTTAAAATTTAGGATCTAATCCAATTCAAACATGGGTTCAAAAATTAAATAGCACTTTTTAGAGAAGGTCTTGTGCAAATAGCACTACATTAATAAGTCTTGTTTTAATAGCACTAAAGTAGGTGATCAGACCAAAATGCCCCAACTTATTTTTTATCTTTTTTTTTTTTTTTTAACTTTTTAAAATTTTGTATATTTCTCTCTCTCTCTCTCTCTCTCTCTCTCTCTCTCTTTCCATTCTCTCAATCGATCTCTCTCTATATCCTCTCATATTATCTCTCTCTTTCTTCCTCTCCTCTCCTCTCATATGATCTCACATGGACTCGCCTCAACAATTTCTAGAAAACGTCACATACACCGGTAAGTATCCAAAAACACACAGTAATAAGTCTCGAATATTCGTGAATTAAGTCTCGAAAACGCATGAATAAGTCTCGACCATTCGTGAATAAGTCTCGAATAATCATAATAAGTTTCGGGTATACATAAATTAAGTCTCGAATAAGCGTAATAAGTCTCGGGTATTCATAAATAAATCTCGAATTGGAACAAATAAGTCTCGAAATTAGTTGTTAGTTTTCAGCTTTGATTAAGTGTAGAGTTGTTAGTTTTGAATAAATCTTGGTACTTAGTTAGCTTCTGAATTCAAGTTGTAAAGCTATAGAATAGCTATTTGATTTGGTTCCTGATTTGTAGCTATTCTCTACAGTATTCTCTTTTTTTTTTTAGAAGCAAAGTTTTATTAAAAGAGAACCAAGGAAGCAACAACACAAAGAACCAGCCACCGAAAGAAAGGGGCAGAAAAAAGCAGGACAAAACCTACAAAAACAACAGGAGAAAAAAAAAACAAATAGGGGAAACGAACAAAGACAAAGAAACGATCTCCATCATTCTAAACTCCAGTTGATAATATCCCCCTCACCACCAGACCCTTTTTTGTGCCAGCGAATCCGCAAAAGAATTTGTTGCTCGAAAAAAGTAACACTTAAAAAAAGAATCTACAGCATTCTCAAGCTAACACAAACCCAAAATCACCAATTCAAGATTCAAACAAACCCCATTCAGATTCAACAAACTCACCATTCACATCAAATTGACAACAAATTCACAATAAAAACTAAATTGAAAACTCAAAATCAACCAAAACGAAATTAATATCTCAAAATCAACAAAATCAAATTTGAAAACAAAACCCTAACAAAAGACTTTTTTCCAGAAATGCCTTCAATCGCCACTGTTCTGTGGCCGAGAACTCTCTTCGACGTGTCACCGAAGTCTTGCGGCTGCCGTCAAAGTCTTCGCGGTTGTCTGCCGGTGCCGTAGCAGTCGTCGCCGTCGATTCCCTCTCTCATTTGTCGCAGTCGAAGTGTTTGTTCTTTAGAAAATGAAGGTGAAAAAAAAATAGAACTTGAGAGAGGTGAGATCGTTTGAGAGAGGTGAGATCTGGAAGAAATAGAGAGATTGAGAGATTGTTTGAAAGGATAAGGAGAGAGAGAACAGAGAGATCGTCTGAGAGATGGGAAGAAAGAGAAATATGTAGAAATTAAAAATGTTAAAAAATAATAATAGTAAATGGGGGTATTTTGGTCCCAACACCAATTTTGGTGCTATTAAAACAAGACTTATTACTGTAGAGATAGTTGCACAAGTCAATGTTTAAAATGTGCTATTTTGCCCCATTTCCTCATTCAAACACCTCCTCGGATCCGATCCAATCACCTCTTCAGATCCGGGATTTAAGTTGAACTAGAAATTTTTGAACTCAAGTTGTTTAAACATGTGTAACTCAAACAAGCCAAAGCTTTAAACTGTCGAACCCGATACAAACTTTCTATTTAACAGTGCAATTGAGTACTTAAGTCTAATCTTGTTATTGTGTTATTTTAGGTTGGAGAAATAATTTCAAGGTTTGAGAAGAAAGGATTCAAGCTGACTGGCTTAAAGCTCTTTCAGTGCCCCAAAGAGTTGGCTGAGGTTTCTTTGAATGGTTTTCACGGAAATTTACATGAATTTTATCTTCGTCTTAATTTGAAGGTGAAAATAAAGGGAAAGAATCTCACACACAACACGTACAGAGAAGCTAATTAAAGAACTTGTCAACCCACCCACCGTGATTGTCAAGAAAATGTTGAACAAAATTCATCATTAGTCAGTACCCATTTTTACTTCCAAGTACTCAGTTTGAATCTCATTTATATTATATGGACACAATATTCCAATAACCATAACAAACCAGAATCTCCAGCTGATCCTCTGCCGCCCGCCTTCCTCGTCGAAGCTTTGTCAACTCCATACATACATCGCGGCACGATTTCACCACCTCAAGAGATTCATTACGCATCAAGAAGACAGAAATGAATGATCAAATGATCCAACGTTTGAAATGAAACAAAAATACAAGATTGATTTTTGTGTTTTCAACAACATTAGAAAATACTTATGATTAATTTTCTCAAACGAGCAACAGCCAAATAGCGGCAATAAACACAAGTAGAAACCCGTGATAAAACACCACAAGGAAGGAAGCAGGTTTCAAAGCAAGAAACATCAAAACAAAAAACACAAAAACATTACTTCTGCTGCAACACATTGCCTTGAAGAATCACAAACAATAATGAAATATATCAAACTCTCATGAGATTCATTATTCAACCAATATATATATATATATATATATATACACAGAGAGAGAGAGAGAGAGAGCAAAGTCAACGAACTAGTAAATTTTCTCTAATTGACTAGTTCCCTCCCGATGATGAAACTCTGTTGATTAATGAATTGCTACATGCAGCAAGTTAAGTCTAATGTGTTTGTATAAATTAATGGATCAGAGGTCTGTCGGGTCATAACGAGATCAACGGCTATAAGCATTCTATGATTTGTTTTTGTGATCATGGTCTGGCCTTGTACGCGGTACTGGTACACCTAACACTGGAAGCTGTTCCAGGTTAGTTACTTTTGGTGAATGCCTGTCTACGGTGAACAAATTTCATCAAACAGTTGAACCCTAATTAATTAAAAAAAACATTTTTGTATGTAAATATGTGTATTGAAAGTTCAAGTTGCTCTTCTTTTCGAAATATTTTATCAGGTTTAAAACTGAATTTGTCAATTGATGATGACTTATATGAGCAAGTTGGCTAATCCAATTGATGATAAACAAATGATCCAATAAAATTCTTGGTTTTGTTCTGGTATAATTTCTAATACTTGTGCATGATGTTGTCTTTCATATCAGACCCTTTTTTTTTAATCATATGGATGTTGAATTTATAAACTAATTAATATGATAATGTTTTTTTTTTTTTTTTTTTTTTTTTTTTGAAATAGTAAAATAATTCGAGGTATAGGGGAGGGCCGGAGGGGACACGACTCAAACCCATAACCTCATGGTGTAGGTAAACCAATTTTTTCATTAATATGATAATGTTTTTTTATTTTATTTTATTTTAATTTTTAATTAATTTATTTATTTTTATTTTTAAGTAATTAATATGGTAGATGAGATGAGATTAATCTGGTGGTAAAACCCTTTACAACTGCATTATGAGGTTGCGAGTTCGAGTTCTCCCCCTCCCCAATTTATGTAATAGTAATGGTATCTTCAAAAGTAGGAGAGTAATCAAAATTTGATTATTTATCCAAAAAAATACTGTCCAATAGAGTTACCAAAATTTAGCAACAACAGTTATCAATAATCAAATTTGAAGAATGACTTTCAATCATCAAATATAAACTTAACCTAAAAATAACTGTTGTAATTTTATTCTTTCTCTCTCTTCTGTGGCTTTTTTTTTTTTTTTTTTTTGATCACCTATGTATCTAATTATTGTTTCGACCCCAAAAATTTCAATTAGGTAAAATTCGTCTCTTCATTACGAATGGATCAATACCCATATTATATACCTTTTCTTGTCTTTTATTATTATTTATTATTATTTTTTAGCATAAAAAATATATAAAATAATATGCCATTACAAGTGTACCATTGTGGACTATACAATCATCGAATTTAGCAATCCCTGAAAACAATCCTCAAATGTTGATGTGGTAAATTTTGAGGATCCAAATTTACTTATACCATTGGAGATGCTCTTATACTTAAAAAAATAAAAATAAAAGTAATTAATATGATAATGTTAATAGGAAATTATTTATGTTCATTTAATTGAACACATTTAATAATCTCTAAAATCTAACCGATAAAATTATTATAACAGATTAACAGTGATATATATAGGAAGACCAATTATTTATGATAACATAACTAAATAACTAATAGTAAGAAATTAAAAGGAATTTGTGATGTGAAATATAAATTGAAGATATTGGATGCTATGAGACATGTAAACTCATTAATCATTATTTATGATTTTTTTTTTCTTTTTACATTAAAAAAATTCATGATTTTTAAAATAAATTAAATAAAAGCTCAACGAATAAAAAATTAAATTATTTGAAATAAGTTTATATTATGAGGTAAGAACGCATGAATTATGAACGAGTTAAAAAAATGAATAATGTAGCTGTCTAGCAATTACATGGGAAAGGATCCAAATTGGGTCTTAAGAGAGAGAGCCTCTATGCCACACATGTTTTCTTTAGCCAATGTGGGATGTACAATTTTCCCTATACTATGGATTGACCTTGAGACTCAATTTCTCATTCACCTATTAATCATTTTGTGAGTTTGAATATATCATTTCGAAGCTCTCACGGAGGAGAATTCAAATATACTTTTATCTTCCATTTTTATGGAATTAATCATACCCAAATACTTCTCTCAAAATGTGTGTTCATCATAAAATTTCCAACAATCCCTCACATGAATGAAATTGACCTAGGAGACACGATATGTGATTTAGGTAAGTTCAAACGGTCGAAACCTGCATAGGATAGGTAGGTGTTACCATTTGAATCTTCCCTTGTAAATGTATGCTTACTTTACTGGCTGATTAGTAGATATGATATCCTTGAACTGTTCTGCCGTTTTATGTAACATACCTCACATAGGCATCTTCTAGACCCAATCTGGTTCTCACTGTTATGTTCGTTTTGGTAATGAACATGTGCCTGGTTCTGTGAGAGTTGCTGGAGAATATAGCCCTTCAATATTCTCTTTTAGAATCGACCCCACTTCTCTCTCACATAGGTGATTTCTTAATAAAGAATAACCTACATTACTCTGCTCAGATTTCTATTGCTTAAAGTTCGGACGCATAAGAATCATTAAAATCATAGTTTAACCTCTTCCCTACGGGCATCACCGTTTCATCATAGGAATGGACTAGGGGTTAACCCCTACAGTGATCCAACTAAATCTTACAACTTGGTTGTCCCATTGAACCTAGATCTTGGGATCTCTAGTCAGCTATGTTGGGTTTCCATTGTATCGACTTTTTATTTCATGGGCTTGATTCCCATTCCCCTCGATGATGTCTTAACTAATTCTCTATTTAACTCTTTGGTTAGTGGATCCGCAATGTTATCTTTTTACTTTACATAGTTAATAGAGATAACCCCAGTTAAGAGTAGTTATCTAATGGTATTATGTCTTCAACGTATATGTCTAGACTTCCCATTATACATATTGCTCTGTGCTCTTCTTATTGCTGATTGACTATCACAGTGGATGCAAATCGCTGGCACAGGCTTTGGCCATCTTGGAATATCCTCTAAGAATTGGCATAGCCATTTAGCATCCTCACCACCTTTATCTAAAGCAATAAACTCAGATTCCATGGTGGATCTAGCTATACATGTCTGTTTGGAGGATTTCTAGGATACTGCCGCACCTCCTAGTGTGAACACATACCCATTAGTAGATTTTGAATCTTACATATTAGATATCCAATTGGCATTAGTGTATCCTTCTAGGACAACATGGTATCTGGTATAATGCAGTCCATAATTACAAGTGAATCGTAAGTACTTTAGTACTCTTACTATTCTTTTCCAGTGATTGGTTCCTGGATTGCTCGTGTATCTACTTAATTTGCTGACTGCATTTGCTATGTCTGGTCTTGTACAACTTGTTAAGTACATCAGACTTCCTATCACCATAGAATATTCTAGTTGAGAGACGCTCTCACCCTTATTCTTAAATAGGTGTAGATTGGTATCTACTGGTGTTCTAGAAATTCCAGAATCATTTTTGTTGAATTTCTCAAGAATCATGTCAACATAGTGTGACTGACTTAGATTGAGTCCATTCGATGTCCTTGAAATTTTCATTCCCAACATTACATTAGCCGGTCCCATATCTTTCATATCAAATCTTGATTTCAACATATCCTTGGTAGATTTGATCATTTTATCATCACTACCAAAAATAAGTATGTCATCAACATAAAGACACACAATGACATAGCCATTTCCTATGTCCTTGACATAAACACATTTGTCACATTTTTAAATCCATTTGACATCATAGCATTGTCAAATTTCTCATATCATTGTTTTGGTGATTGCTTTAGACCGTATAAAGACTTCACCAAGTTACAGACTTTCTTTCCTTGCCCTGGAGCGAAAAAACCCTCAGGTTGTTCCATGTAGATTTCTTCATCTAGATCTCCATTTAAGAAAGCTGTTTTCACATCCATTTGATGTACTTCAAGATTTCGCAAAGTTGCGATTGCAAGTATCATCCTAATGGAGGTTATTCTCGTTACAGGAGAATATGTATCAAAGTAATATAGGCCTTCTCATTGATTGTAACCTTTAATTACAAGTCGAGCCTTATAATTATCAATTGATCCATCCGCTTTCATTTTTCTCTTGAAAATCTATTTGGATCCTAGCGGTTTACATACCGAAGGAAGGTCCACTAATTCCCAAGTGTGATTTTGCATAATGGAATCAATTTCGCTCTTAATAGCCTCTTTCCACAAAAGTCCTTCTGAAGAGCTCACTACTTCTTTGAAAGTTCAAGGTTCACCTTCTAGCAAATAGGTCATAATATCTGGATCAAAATACGTTTTCGTCCTTGCTCTTTTGATACGTCTAGGTTCATCTTCAACTTCATTTTCTTGTTCTTCTTGAATTTGGAACTTAGCCCATGTTCTACGACATTAATCTTTGCTTCAGGTAGACCGACATCTATCTTGTCATACTTCCTATGATCTTCTTCAATACGAAGCTTGGGAATAAGATCCTTGACCTTCATCTCCTTTCGCTTGTGTTTGAGATAGTTCTTGAATTCCTTCTATGATGGAGGTAGCTTCTCAATGATAGCAGCCACCTGGAAGTTTCACTCAGGATCATCCCTTCGGCATGTATCTCATGCAGAATCACATGAAGCTCTTAGACTTGACTCATAACTGTCTTGGAGTCCCCCATCTTGTAATCAAGAAACCGACCCACAACGAACTTTTAGATCTAGCATCCTCAGTCTTGTATTTTCGGTCTAAAGACTCCCACGGTTCTTTAGCTGTTTTCTTTGTAGCATATTTGCTATACAGCGAATCTGACAGCCTGTTTAGTATGTAGTTTTTGCACAGAAAATCTGAATGGTTCTATGCATCAATAGCATTCCATATTTGAACATCTCACTCTTCACTACTATTGGGTTTAGGAGCTTCTTCAGTCAAAAACCTAGCAAGGTTCAACGTGGTCAAATAAAACAGTATCTTCTGCTGCCACCATCTAAAGAACGGTCCACTGAACTTATCAAGCTTCTCTATGTGATTTATCGGTAACATAATTGAATTTATGTAGGGGTTTTCCATCGGAACATTCCCATGACTCACATACTGGCTCATCATCGGATCTGACATGTTTTTCACAAAGGAGCTGATAGCCGGAGTCATTGTAACCACACTTGACATCACAATAGGCACTTCGCCCACAAGTAAAGAGTTTACAGTCAAAGCATCTAATCCCACAGTTGGATTCGCGTTCGGAGTCTCTAGTGGAACACTCGAGTTCACGTTAGATTTGTCCGCCATAATATCTGAAACAAAAACAGAGTTGTTTTAGAATGATGAAATAATAGCACCGATATCAAGCAATTGATATCAAAGCAGTGAATCAACAATAGATTCTAGATTTCACATTAGAAATCATAATCAATGTATAGTAAATAGACCCGATTATCCAATCGAAATCACAATTGATTTCTAAATCAGTATTTGGTAAATAGACCTGATTTTCCAAAATAAAAACAGGTAATGATTTGAAATCAGTGTCTAAAAATTGACATAATTTCCACAGTCCTTTATAGATATTAAAACCAAATTCAAACGTGATGTTCGATAAACACAGTGGGTTAAACCAAAGTGGTCATAATCCATTTAAATTCCAGAAACCAGAAAGTTTGTCGGTAGAAGAAAACAATTTAAAAAGAAGAAAAATTGTCTTAAGATTATTATTGTAAATCCAAAAACAATCTGTTTTGTACCTAGAGAAAACAGAAAGCGAAAATCACCCAAAAACAGCACGTTAGAAATCAGGTTAGGGAAATCGAGGCCGGTGTTTCACATGATGTCCTTAAGACAATTTTACCGTATAACACCATATGTGTAAAGCGATTGTCTCCTAGGATACAACGATTTTACAGCGGAAGTGCGAAGCACAAAACCACTCTCAACGAACTCAAATCAGGTTTGAACTCACCAAAGCACATAAAGGAAGAAGAGAGAACGACTGCTCTGAATTTTCAAAATATTTTTTGTTTTTTTTAAATAAAAAAAAAATAAAATAGAAAACCAAATCGTACGGTTTCATGGATTGATATGGAAATTACTTTGTAATCACATTTTTTAAATGGTAAAGGAAATTAATTAGAGAATAATCTCCAAAGAGATTTATTCCTAATTAATCACTGATTCTGTTTTCTTAGTGATCAAGTAAAAATCATAATCCAAAACAATTAATACTTTCCTTAATTAAAAACGTCTGACTTAGGGAAGTAGAAAAAAATCGGTTGTACTCTCATGGTCCAATTAGAGTGGCATTCGTGTACACAGGACGTGCCCACACACTAGTCGTGCAACCGAAGGTTCGAGGTCCATGATTTTGATAAATTGCACAAACTTCCCATGGGTTTAACCAATATTGCACTCAGATGTAACTTTTGTCAAAATTGCACATACTTCCCATTATTTTCATCGACTAATTGTTTGACTAGCCTTAAAATTTAAAATGACTAAATTACCCCTGAATTAATTATTTTATTATAATAATTATTATATTTGAGGATTTTATTATAATAAAATTAATTAACTAACCATTTTTTTTTATTTAAATGGTTAGGGATTTTATTACAAATAGAACCTAATTAATTAACTAAGCATTTTTTTTTAAAAAAATTTTAAAAACATTTTTATCAATTTGTTTTTTTTTTTCTTAAGAAAAATGTTTTTTAAAATAAAAAATGGTTAGTTAATTAATTAGGTTCTATTTGTAATAAAATCCCTAACCATTTAAATAAAAAAAAAATGGTTAGTTAATTAATTTTATTATATAAAATAATTAATTCATGGGTAATTTAATCATTTTAAATTTTAAGGCTAGTCAAACCATTAGTCAATGAAAAGCAAGAGAAGTATGTGTAATTTTAACAAAAGTTACATTTGAGTGCAATATTGGTTAAACTCATGGGAAGTTTGTGCAATTTTCCCATTATAAAACTGTACAGTGTAGTGATCAAGTTCATCATCCAAGAACAATCTCTAACCTAACATAAATCCAAGAATTGCGTAGAACTAATAATCCATTAATTAAACTTGTAGTTAGCAATAAATAACAATTTTTGATATATTAAATTAGATTAAACACAAAAATTATAAGACTTGTCTATAGTCTATAAATTCACCATGTTAAATCATTTCCTGGATTTTATTTTTGAGTTGATCTTTTATCAATTCAAAGGGAAATATCAACACAATTACCAGCCTGGGTTGTCTATATATTTGAATTAATTAAGTTTATTTCTAAGTTTTTTTTTTCTTAACAGTTGATTGCTTGAGAAATAAGGGATATAGAGAATTAATATACATATTAGAGGTGAAAGAGTTTAAAATGATAATTAAAGATTTAGGATAAGATTGACGCGATGAGGTTGGTCCAGTAGCCTATAAACCCCTCACACAGTCACACCTATACCACAAGGCTGTGGGTTTGAGTCTCCCCCCTTCTAAAAAAAAACCCTAAATTTATGTAATACAATAGTGTAATACTTAAAAAAAAAAAAAAAAAAAAGATTTAGGAGTTTAATACATATTAATTAATGATTTAAGAGAGTGAGAGAGGGATTTTTTATTTATTTATAATTTAATTCAAAAAGATTTAATCCATTGGATTAATCCAAAGACAATGATGGTTCATCCTAACTTTAATTATTGTCAGATTGAACCAGAGACGGAGCTAGGGCAAGGCTAGGGTGGGCTCAAGCCTACCCTAGCCTTTCCCAAAAAAAAAATTGAAAAGTAAAAAAAAATAAAAATGAAATAATTAATATATATCTTTCTCAATCTAAACATTTAAATCTGTAAGAGTAAGATTATAGAAGACTAGAAGAGTGTACCGTTTTACTTTTCTTTTAACTGACTTCACGACTCACGAGACATAAGTTATTATTATTTTTTCTTTTCTTTTTCGTTTTAATAATTATTATCTATCTCAACATTTCCTAAATTTACTTTAATTTGGCACAATCTCTTTATCAACATCAAGAATTGATTTTCCAATTAGATATGTTTTTATAAATATTGTGAATTTAAATATTTTGTTTTGTATTGAAATTTTAGGATTACTTTAATTTTTAGTCTATAAAAATTTAGGAGTAATCTAATTATAGGTTATTCTAATTTTAAATTTATAAACTAATAATAATATTTAATGAATTTCTTTTTGTTTCGGTTGAAATTTAGATGCATACTTGTTAAGTTAATTTTTTTTTTTTTGGTTTTTAATTATTCTTTTATTTTTAGATTTGTTAGTAAATAGTAATGTAAGTGTTTATTTATTTTCCTATGTGACGTGAAGACTCCATTATAATTAATCTAATATAAAAATAAAATAAATTATAATATTTAAGAAAGTAATAAATTAGATTTATTTTAATATTGTATTTTTTAGAATATACATTTATAGTGTAAGCCTTGCTATGTCTTCTTGAATAGGAGTATCTTTATTTTTAATTAATAAAATTTTCTCATATTGTTAATGATCAATAAAAAAAATTATTTTAGCCTACCCTAATGTTTAATCATGGTTACGTCCATGGATCGAACCAATAGTAGAAATATTATATATATATATATATATCAATTGCATGTAGGCCATTGGACTTAAATGCTTTGACTTAGCTGCATGCACTTGTCAAAGAATTTTTTAAATCCAATAACCCACATGCAAGAAACTGATATATTTTATATCGGTTCGAATTAACAATAGAAAGACTATATATATATAATTTTTCTATTATCAGTTCGAACTGACAAAAGATATATCAGTCCCTTGCATGTGAGCCATTAGATTTAAATACTTTTACTTGATTGCATGCACTTGTCAAAGCATCTTTTAAATCCAATGGCCCACATGCAAGGAACTGATAATAGAAAGACTGTATATATATATATATATATATATATATATATATATATATATGAGTAAGTCTCTCATAAAGGGTCTCTTGTTTAAATTTCGGTAAAGACCTTGATGAAATCACATCAATTTTTATGAATTTTGATCTGATTTTTTTTTTTTTTGGATGATAAGTTTAATGAAAACTCCTATGAATAAAATTTTTAAAAAAATTAAGCACTAGAACTATTTTTCCCGATTTTGTTAAACATGAAGGCACAGGACAAATAAGCAAAACATAGGAAAGAAAAATAGTTCTAGTATTTGAAAAAATCTTAAATTTAATTCATAGGTAGAAAATTTATCACCCACAAAAAAATTTCGATGAAAATTAATAAAAATTGATGTGATTTCATTAAGGTCCTTACCAAAATTAAAATAAAGGATCCCTTATGAGAGACTCACTAATATTTATATATATATATATATATATTTATATATATAGTTTTTCTATTGTCAGTTCGAACTGATATATATAGTCTTTCTATTGTCAGTTCCTTGTATATGGGCCATTGGATTTAAAAGATAGTTTGACAAGTGTATAAAGCCAAGTCAAAGCATTTAAATCCAATAACCCATATGCAAGGAACTGATATATTTTATATCAGTTCGAACTGACAATAGAAAAACTGTATATATATATATATATATATAATCATTTTCTCCTCAGTGCAATGGATTTGAGTTATTGGATTCAACTACTTTAATGTTAACTAAGTTAAAGTAGTTGAATCTAACGACTCACATGTATGGCACTTATATATGTATTTATATCGGTGCGCACTGAGGAAAACATTACTATATATATACACATACAGTGGTGTTCACCTCAGTGCGCACTAATTTAAATACATCAGTGCAATGCATGTGTGTCATTGGATTCAACTACTTTGATATTAACCGAGTCAAAGTAGTCTAATACAATAATGACTTATTTATGCCTCATTTTTTAAATTATTTAGTATTTTTTTTCCTTTATCAAAATTACATAAAAAAACATACAATTTTTTTTTATATAAAAAAAATCATCCACAAAGTAAATCTAATAAAACCCCATTTTCCTATATATATAAAAACAAGTTCACTAGTAATTTGTTTTCTTGAAAAAAAAATTTCTTAACTCTTAAACCCTAAAATTTGCTTCTTACACAAATACAAAATATTATTGAAGATTTTGAGAATGATATCAAATATCTGGAAGAATTTTCTAAGAATGATATTAAGCATATGAAAGAATTGTCCGAGAATGATATCAAGCATTTGAAAGAATTTTCCGAGAATGATATCATGCATCTAGAAGCAGTTCATTATCTAGAAGTAAGTTCGAAGTTTAGTTTTTTATATTGTTGAAATTTAATAACTATATTAATTTTTTTTTTTTTGATTTCATTATTGTTCAATAAAAAGTTATGTTTTCTTACTGGATTCCATTTTTTTTTTCCTATTAAAGAACCAAAAAAAAAAAAAACCCAAATTGAACACTGATCTTTCCCTAGGAAACCCAAGTTGACCTTCACAACCAGACGAAAATGGCACCACACACACCAACAACAACCAAAACAACGAAATCGCACCAAGAATCGCAACTAAAAAAACCTAATTTCTGAAGAAACGAAACGACACCAAAACCCTAACCTAATCACTCAAAAAAACCATCAGAGTTGATCAATACCACACTCTTAATCTACTACCAACAATCCAATAGACTACATAAAAAAAAAAAAAAAAAAAAAATACAAAAAATAATAAAAAAAAAAATCGCATCCAGAAGGATGATTTCACCATGAAATAAGAAGAAAAAACAAGTCCTGGGATGGAGGTGAGAAATGTATAGAGAGATCAAAGATAATGTGTATTTTTTTTTTTGAAACAGAGATGAGGTGTATTAAGTTTGAAAAATAAGTAAAAATGGTAGTTCTGGAAATAAATAAATAAAAATTTAATAAAACCATTTAATTTTAAATAATTAAATCAAAATTTTAAAAAGTGAGGTATAAATAGGCGAGGGGTGCCAATAGCACCACTCTTTGTTAATTTTAAGCAGGAATATTTTTGGGTAAATTACCCTAGTGGCCACCACTTTTAGGCATAAATACCAGTTTAGTAACCAACCTTACCCAATGCACCAAAATGGCCACTTTTGGCAGACATATTGTTAACGATGGCCATTCCGTCCAATTTCTAATAGAATTGCTGATGTATTGCTGATGTATTCCGTCAATTTTCACTGTTTGAGTCTGAAAAGGCATTTTTGCCCTTACCATTTAATAGAAGCCAATATTTGTTCTTGGTTATCAGTAAAAAAAGAAATCCATACCACCACCATCATCTTCTCCAACTCACTCACACGATGAACTCATATACAAGCATCAAATCTTTTTCATGGCTCCAACCTAGAAGCTTCACAGCATTCTTGTGCCTGAGTCGACTGATAATTTTGATTTCTGCGACATTAATTCCCTGTCGCGACCCCCTTGAAATCCTTTTCACGGCAACAAAACTATTTGAGTCTCTGAAAAATCCTTTATAAACCTCCCCAAAACCACCACGTCCAAGTGTTTCTTTTTTCCCAAAATTGTTCGTTGCTAGAGACAATTCGTTATATGAAAACTTCTGAGGCTTCATCCCATTTTTGAATTGATTATTGAACGGCACATCAGAGATAGAATCAGTCTCATTTGGTTTCTTCTTCCTTCCTACAACAAACCAAATTATCCCTAAGACAATAATTATTGTAGCAGCTCCAGCAATTATGCCTGACACAAGCCCTATCTTCTTTCTTTTGTGAAGAGAACCATAATTTTGGGTGCTATTGGGTTGTGGGTTGGTAGTGGATTGTTTGGTGAATTTGTGATGGATCGATGAATTTGGTGAATTTGTGATGGATTGAAAGAAACCCACTTGTGAATTTGCTTGTCTGAATGTTGATTTTTGTATTTAGATTTGTTATTTGTGATGGGTTCTTGCAAATCTGAATGTTGATTATTGTATATTTGGGTTTAGTCACAGTGTAATGTTGATTATTGTCCATTTGTACTGATCATGGTGCCTCCCTTGCCTTTGTATATTTGGGTTCAAATTTGATGGAGATTTGGGTTTCCTATTTCCAAAAAAAAATCTGGGTTCCCTATTTTTTTTTTTTTAAAATCTGGGTTTGATTTTGTATATCAGTAATAAATTTTAGTTTAGTGATTTTGATTTTTGAATTGAATGAAGTTTTCTCTTAATTTTTTTTTTTTTTTTTTTGATGATGAAGATGAAGAGATGTGTGAAGGAAATGTGATTTATAGATTGATAAAGACATGTGATTTTTTGAATTGATTGGGGATGATCAGTGTTTGATGATGAAGATAAAGAGATGTGTGAAGGATTTTATTAAATGGTCAGGGCAAAAATGGCTTTTCATGTGGCAAATAGTGATTTCTATTTGCCACATCAGTAATACATCAGCAATTCCGTTAGAAATTGGGCGGAATGGCCATCGTTAACGATATGTCTGCCAAAAGTGGCCATTTTGGTGTATTGGGTAAAGTTGATTACTAAACTGGTATTTATGCCTAAAAGTGGTGGCCACCAGGGTAATTTACCCAATATTTTTATAAAAATATATGAATTCCCTTTTCAATAAGGAATCCTTATTTGTGTGGGGGTCCACAGATTTTTTATTATAACATAAATTCAGGGTTTTTTCGGGAGGGAGGGAGGGAGGACTTGAACCTGCAACCTCATGGTGCAGACTACCATCGGACTAAATTCATCTTGTTGGGTCCATGGAACTTAATTTAAAAAAATTAGTAAACACTGGAATTCGTAATACAGGAACTTAATTCATTTTCTCTATGCATGATTCTCAATTACCATTAATTCCATATTTATGTGTGGGAACCACAAAATCACAAATTAGTAATTAAGTTTCATTTTGTCGTTAGATTTGTGATCCGCCCTAGGCCATGGTTGTTACATGGGATATGATTAGAGATGCACATTTGGGGAATGAGAATGGATATAGGTCCCCCCATCCCCATCCCCATCCCCATCCCCACTTCCCAAACCCTCCCCCCATCCCCCCCATTTCCCCGTTTGGGGGGGATGAGGAATTTTGGGGGGACCTATATCCATTCCCATCCCTAATTCTCCATTTTTCCCGTTTTTTCCCGTTTTTCCCCGTTTTTTTGTTTCCCCATTTCCCATTTGACTAAAAATTATTAAACTAAAAAAACAAATATTCCATTACACATACAAAATAAAATTCATTAGTACATTTTATATAAAATGTGTATATATACTTAGGGAGTTAGGGTTTTCAAAGAATATATATATATATATATATATATATATATATTATAATTATATTTATATATGTTTGGGGGAAATGGGGATGAGAGACCTCCCCCCATCCTCATCCCCATCCCCATTTCAATATAATTGTAGGGAAAATTGGGAAATGGGGATGGGGAGAGGTCCCCATCCCTATTTCAATTTGGGGATGATTTTCATCCCCATCCCTCCCCCATTTCTCCATTCCCCCCCCCCCCCCCCCCCCCCCCCAAAAAAAAAAAAAAAAAAAAAAAAAAAAAAAAAAAATTCCCCAAATGGGGATGGGGACACGGGGAATTAAGACCCCGGGGAAAAATGTGCATCTCTAGATATGATAGGATATTACTAATCTAGTTATGTATCCTATGCTTGTTGCTTGCATGGGATGAGATTATTTAATCTCATTCAATCAACTTATCCCACAAATGTGAGACTAATATTAGTCCCACAACTTTATACTTTTTATTTATTTATTTATTTTCTCTTTTCAAAATTTTTTTATATGATTAAAATATAAATATATTTTAATGATTAATAAAATATTTTATTTTAAACATTTTAAAAATAATAATTTTTAATTTTAACAAATAAAAATAAATATTATTTTATTTAAAATTGGTTTTAAATATTTTAATTTATTTTTCAAAATTTAATTTAAATAATTATTATAATTAGTCCAATTTTTTGCAACCATTTTATCTTAGGTTAGGTGGGGCTATTTAGTCCCATATTTTTTTAAAAAATCTTTTTCTTTTATTTTTGTATTTAATTATAACATTTTATATTTATTTAATATATCTTATTATAATATTTAAAAATATTAAATATTAATTAAAAATGTTATTTTTTAATATTAATTTTAAATATTTTAATTTATTTAAAAAATTAAAAAATTTATTTATTTAAAAATAATTTAATTTAATTTACATTAGTCAATTTCACACTGCATTAAATATATGATATATATATATATATTTATCCAATTCCATACTATACCAAACATGAGATATGACTATTTTAATCAAATCTCATATGACACTAAACATATCACAACATTAATTTTAGAAAAATCTAATCCAATAAAGATAATCATATCCTATCCCGCGCACTAATAATCATATTTGGAAAGTAAAACCAATTAAGGTGGGAAAAAAGCACATACTACACTAGGGATGGTAAAATAACTTATGGGGACCCGCACTTATTGGGTGGGGAAGAGTTTTAATTTGGTGAGGATAATGATAAGTTTTATATTCCGTGCCCCGTTCCGCCCCGCTTAAAAATATAATGTTTATTTTTTTTATTATATGTTGTTTTTTTCTTTTAATGTTATATTGAAAAATTATTGAATTTATTTATTTAGTTGTGAGATTTATGTTTATGAGATGATTTTTAATACTTATTATTTTAATAAATAATTTTGATAAATGGGTTAAATGGGCTAAATAGGGTAAATAGGTGGGGATGGGTAAAGCATACCCCACTCCATATATTGTGGGGATTTATCTGGGAATTGGGTTTCAAAAAAATAAATAGGCGGGGTGGCTATCCCGCCCCATTGCCACCCCTGGCTACTCTACTTGGGTGTTAAGACATCCTCAACCCGTCTGCAGGAAATCATAATCCCTGAGTTGGGCACCAAACCACTAGCGTCCAAACAGAGTAAATTAGAAATTGCAGTAAACAAATCGAAGTGCGTCGTCGCTCCTCCATGCTCCAAAAATCCTTGCCAGGAAAAAGACCCTTTGCAGGAAAAAACGTAAAAGAAGAGATGGGGAGATTCACAGAAATCATTAATTCAGTGCTTCTTTTCTTATTGCTTTTTCTGCATGAGACTTCAATTCAGGTACCACTTAAACTTACGCATATTCATTCTCAAATCAATATAATATTATCAACCTTATATCTGATTATATTCACCTTCTGGAGCTCAATTTGCTCGTTTTCTTATTCTTTTAATTCAATCATACAACTCTTTAATTCATTTTTTATTTTTTATAATTTAATGTTACGTGCCAGGGCCTTGAAGAATCTGCTGCAAGGTAATGCTTTTTTTTTTTTTTTTTTTAATAATTTCTGTACTGAGTTAACTTTTAAGTTTAAATTTCATAGTTTGAATTAATTTATAATCACTTTGACTGGTTAGTCGGATTCGTTGAATCTAGTTATGGTGCCTTATAATTTAAGGCTGGATTTTGCGGCTAATGTTATTAGTCATTGTGTGTAGAACTCTTGATCAGGAGTCAGGGGAGGTGCATGAAGTCCATTGTTCGAGAGAAAGGAGTCGGGCTGCGTGGAATATTATAGAGGAGGTAATGTTTGAAGGAGAGTGGTGAAATGTATTATTATTGAATTTGAATAACTTGTGTGATTGTCTTATGTTTCGTTCCCTATATTGTGTAGTATTTGATGCCATTTGTGGAGCGAGAACGGTATCAGTTTTCGAACAAGTGTAGACTTCATCCTGACAATGATCTGTTCAGGGATCAGGAGCAGCACAAGATTCATGTGGATATAAACGAATGGCGGTGTGGATACTGTAAGAAAAAATTCCGAGCTGAAAAATATCTTGATCAGCATTTTGACAACAGACACCACAATCTTCTAAATGTTGTATGTGGACTGACCCTGATTCCTTTGTCTTGAAATGAATATTGGATAAGTCTTGTTATTACACTAGGACATGATGCTTTCATTTTGGTTCAGTCGATCAAGCCCAATTGATAGTTGTTTCTTCATTTTTCTATTTCATACATTTTATGTTCTCTAATGGTTATGTATTATACATGTCTGTAAATGAAAGTTAAGTGAAGCATTATAAGTTTACCATTACTTGATTAGATAGAGGACATATATTTAACAGTCTTGTTTTTCAAAATATTAATGAACACTTTAATCACACAAAGATTTTTTGTAAAGCAATTCAGGTCTAGCATTACTTTTTCTTTATCTGTTATTCTGTTTGAATCTATAGTTTAAATATTGCTGGCTATATGGTTGTAGATCATAGCATTATTAGTTAACTGCCAAGCTCATCCTGAATTTATAATAACTTCAAACGATTTTTCAATTTGATGGTGGTATAACTAGATTGATGGGAAATCCCAAAGAAGCATTACCTTTCAATTTCATGATGGTATAATTAGATTAAAGAAAATTTCAATTATTTGTCCAATGAAGCTCAAATATATTTCCTCATCAAATTTTTTACAAGATATTGTTGCATAAGCAAGTACAAAAGCATCATCATGTGGTTTTTTTATCCTTGCAAAAGATTTTAATTTATGTTGGCTTTGTGTGACAAATTTATATGAATTCAGAGTCATAGCAAGTGCTTGGCTGATTTATGTGGAGCAATGCATTGTGATTTCGTGATGAAATCCAAGTCTTCCAAGAGCAAGTGCAATCCTGCAGCTGTGGCAAAGAATCGCCACCTTTGCGAGGTTGCTTCTACTACCACAATTCCATTGTGAATTCTAGTGTTTTGTTTTGATTTTTTTTTTAATTCGTTATATTTGGTGCAGAGTCTTGCAAACAGCTGTTTTCCTATTAATCTAGGTCCCTCAGCGAGCCGTCTTCATGGTATTTTTCTGATAGTTGTTGAAAATATTTGATGGTCTTTCTGTTACTTGTGACAAGAATTTGACAATGTTATCATGGAAGAATTCTTTAACTTATTTTTCATTTTAACTATTGATTATACAAATGCTAATTTATCTTCCTTGTGGTGACATATCATATGCTTCCAGAATTGTTTTTGCGCCAATTCTGCGATGCTCACACTTGCTCAGGGAAAAGAAAGCTCTTTCCTAAAGGAGGCAAGGTATGGTTTTACTACTCATTGCAGTATTTTGGACTTTCCTGTAGAACTTGTTTTGCAGTCGATTTCACATGGGTTTATTTGGTATATTCTTTTCCGTGCTTGCATAGTTTTCATTCTCATAGCTAATTTTTTTGTAAGTATAAATAAGCTTAGTTAATCTTTGAATACGCTTTTGCAATGCCAGAAGGATTAAATTTCAAAACTTTCAGGCTATTATATATGCTTCATTTTTATAATTTCTTTTTCCTGTTTTCCTTTGGTGCAGAAGAATTCAAGTATATTTTATCTGGCTATTTCAATTTTGAGTTTGATGCTGCTCCCGTTATTCTATCTTATTGTTTTTTTGTATCAAAGGTATGGTATTTTGGATTTTATATTCTCATTTGGCTAAGAAATTGAAACAATTGTGTAATTCTTTGGCGCATTTTTGCAGAGAAATTAGGAGGGGGACCCAAGAGCTAAGGCGAATCCCACAAGCTGCTCGGAAAACAAAACCTTCATGACCGGTAATATGTATTTCCATATCTTCTTTAAGAAATTATAAATAGGTAACTGAGGTTGATAAATTTTGTGAATGGGCTTTCAAGTTTCAATGTTAAATTTGCCACATAGTAGTCCAAGCAAACATAACAAGATTTTATTACTCACTTGAAGGTAAATTGATATTTTAATAGATATAAAATGGTTCTACTGTTATGTCTGGCTCTGGCTCAATATTCTTTATAGTTTGAGGCATGTTACTCGTTATAGTAGTTTGATAGGCCTTTTGAAGCTGATGTCATGCTTGGACTTTTCGATTTTAATCCTTTAAAATGTATGGTGACATTCGCACTTACTGCATTATTATGGTGATAGTAATGTTTGTTTATTTGTTTTTAATGCATGTTAGGTTTTTGAGATCTAGAATTAAGCGAAGAAGAAAAATGATTAGAAGATGTATGATTACAAAGATCAGCTCGTTGGCTCGACAACTGACCACAGAGTTCCAGTAGAACGGCATGTCATAAGGATAAGAGATGAAGAATTTGCAAGATAACATTTAAAAGAGGCTGAATGTGTACTTTCCATCAAATTCCTTGTGTAACATCTTCTACTGATAGTGGCTCTGATTATTGATGAATAGAACAAAGCTGTATACAACTTTATTTTTTCACCTTTGTGAATGAATCTTATATTTGTCAATTATCGCGATTATGACTGCCTCTGGGTACTTTCCTAAGCATTTATTCGTATTTAGCTATTCAATTTCTGGTAAATGGACCTTGGCAGTCACTGAATGGTTCAATAGATTTATAATGTATTCATGTTACAATTTGACTACACCAAGGATCATGTACGGCTCAAAAAATCTAAAATTTTACAGCAGAAGCTAAGTAGATACTATCTCAGAACTTCGTGAACTGTTGGTCCCTAGTCTAGATGTACTGGATGCAATTGCAAGCAAACTGAGCTGAAACTAGTTGTTGATAGGCTTGAATGACCTAGTTTCTCCACACATCTCTCTCAGTTGTGGTTAGCCAATCCTCACCGTTTTTTGCAATGCATCCTTTTCATTCTATAGCACGAAAATAACTAGTTTGTGAATAAGCTGTGCTTGTGAATTTTCAGATTCCATTACACAGTATCCCCTACACAGGCATGTATGTACCAGAGTTGGTCCATTGCTTGTTCTCTGTCATCGTGTCGTATCAGAGGACGGCAGGACTTGAATTCTCTCTGTTGGCGGCACAGTAGTTTCTTATAATGAATGTTATTTCAGCACTTTTCAAGGCAATATGTTGCCATAGATATTGCTTTGAAACAGCATAAGATGTGAAGCTGAGTCTTAAGGATCGATGATCCCAAATGAGTGAGATATCAATTCATTTGATAAGAGGAAACCTTCTGGATCACTAAGCCGAATATAAGCTAGCCTACTGCCAATTTCATTTTCATTTGATAGCAAGGTGTTCAATTCTGCTACGGTTATGGCTCTTCTATGATCATCCAAGCAAAGCACATGCCCACTTTCCACGAAAGGTTTGTAACCCTTGCAAAGAGAGTCAGCTAAGGAGCAGCCAAAAGCTTCTCTAAATGACTTCAAATCTAGGCCTTTTGCAGTTCTAAGAGACAGCATCACAACATCCATGGACAAGTCTTTGGCATCGATATCATTACTCCCCCAGCAATCCACTACCCCACTCTCCAAATTCTGCACATAATCCACAAACTGCTTCATCTTTTTTGGTCTTGAAAACCTCACTCCACCAAGATAACTAGCAGAACCAAGGCCGAAAGCATAGAAAGGCTTGTTCTTCCAGTATGTAAGGTTATGCTGGCATTCGAATCCGTCTTTACTGTAACTGCTTATCTCATAATGGTTGTAACCAGCACTAGACAGCATACTACTTGCCATTCTATAGAATTTGGCTGAATCTGTTTCTGTAGGCAGAGGAAATTCCCCAGGTGTATACCTGCAAAACAAAACAAAACAAAACAATATGAATCTAATCTTTTGCAAAGCTAAAAACTATTGATTTTCACTGGAAACACTAGCATTTCACTTACAATATCCCGAATTTCGTGCCTTGTTCAACTTGCAAATCATACACTGAAACATGATTAGGCCGCGATTCGACAGTTAGTCTCAAGCTCTCCTCCCACATTTGTGGTGTCTGATGAGGGAGAGAAGAAATAAGATCCATACTCCAATTCTCAACCCCACATGATTTTACAATGTCTATAGCTTGATAAACCTCCTCAACACCATGTGCTCTCCCACAAGATTTCAACAACTCATCTTGAAATGCCTGAACTCCCAAAGACACTCTGTTCACACCCAACCCCATAAACCCCTTCAACTTGTTAGCATCAAAAGTTCCAGGGTCCATTTCCATAGATATCTCAGCATCCAAACTTAACCCAAACTTGACTCTCAATGTATCCAAGACTGATAAAACAAGCTTGGGCGGCACTAGAGACGGCGTGCCACCACCAAAAAACACAGTTTCGAGAGGTGGGTTGGTGTTATATCCCACTTTTGTGGCATTAATTTCCCTACAGAGCAATTGTATATAGTTTACAATACGAGGGTCGTCGTTGTTGTCAGGTTGGGCAGAGGAAGAACCGAGAGCGACAATGGGGAAGTCACAATAGTGACAACGTTTTCTGCAGAAAGGAAGGTGAATGTAAGCAGAAGTTGGAGGGATGGTGATGGTGGGGTTGGTTGAGGCATTTTGTTGAACAGTTTGTGTGGTGTTACTGACTGTACGAGAGAAAAAGTTTGTAGGGTTTCTTGGTTTTGTAGGGAAGGCCGAGAGAATAATGGGAGTGAATGTTGACTTGATGAGCATGGCTGGGTATTGGGTAATGAATGATAATCCTAAATGTAGCCAGTAGACAAGACAAAGGTGACGATTCGCGAAAACGAAATTCTCTCTGTTGAACACTTGGAACTAGTTTAACTCTAAACCGCCAGGAGAATGAGAGAGAGGGTTGTACTTGTGGCTTCAACTAATAAAGCCTTCCAAAACGGCTTCTAAACATGCGTTTGCATTTTATTTTATTTTTCAAGTACAAATTTGGAATTTGAGAGAGTGACATACAATTTGAACTCTCACGAGTCCATCGATGTGTGGATGTGTGTAGAGGTGGCCATGGTTTTGGTTAAACCGTTGGTTTCGTCCGGTTTCAAAACAAAACCGTACGGTCAAAACCGTAACCGTAACCGAAACCGTGATCAAAACCGGCGGTTAGAAAACCGGTGGTTAGAAAACCGGTTAACCCACGGTTTGGTTAGGGTTAGGGATTCAAAAAAACTGTCTAAAAAATCGCTGGTTTTCTAAAAAAAAAAAAATTTGGATGAATGAGAAGCTGCCACATGACACACTTTTTGAAAAAAAAATTATATAGCCGTTGGACAGATGACCGTTGAATGGTCATCTTCTATGCAACGGCTACTCAACCAACCAACATCCATTTGCCTTTATTATTTTTTCCCCTTAATTTTTTCTAATTGCAAATCCGCCCCTCTCCACTATAATCCTATAAATACCCCCCACACTTCATTATTCTTCACACCACTCTCACTTTCTCAATCTCTCTCAATCTTAAATTCTCAATTCTCTCTACATTCTACAATTTTCTTTAATTCTCATTTCTCATATAAATTAATAAATATTTATTTCTTCTATTTTTTACAATCATCAATTTTTTTTTAGTTTTACCACTATTATTCCAACAAAAAAAAAAATTCAATCATCTATTTTTTTTTTTTTTTAAGTGTTACCAACTTACCAGTTACCACTATTATTCCAACAATTTTTTCTTTACACATATCTATATTTTTATTATTATTAATTTTTCAATAGCAAGTTGGGGAGAAGGTTCAAGAAATTTGAACAAAGGAAATGGTCCAATGCAAAATTTCTTGGAACACGTTGGTGATGATGTCACTTACGACGACCGACTTTACCACGAGTTCCTTCAAGCTCGATTTAGATCCAATCTCCTTTCTAGTCCTAATCCCCCTCTAATAATTCCCGATAGACTCGACCCCAATCCCAATACCCCCAATATTAATGAAAATCTATCTGACCCCCCACCCCCTTCAGATGAATTTTTTGCAGGTGAAGAAGAAAAGCCGATGAAGTCCGAATTCTTCAAAGTGCATATGAAGAGAACTATGTTAGATGCCGGAATGATCAAAATCCAGTGCAATTACTACCCCAAATCATACAAGACTGCCAAATCCTTCGAATATGGCATGCATTGGACCCATATAAAAAAAAGTCACCCATCCGAATACGCAAAGGCTAGTAACCAAGCCCAAATTTCCAGGTACGGAACCCTTCTAATCAATTATTTCATTATACATTTGAAAAAAATAGGGAAGAATTAGCAGTAATGGTTGCAGTTGAACATTTACCTTTTGGTTTTGGTGAGAAAGTAGGTTTTGTTAATTATTGTCAAAATGCATTAAATCCTGCAATGCAACGTGTTCCTAGATCCACTCTTACACGTACACTAAATACCATTTACAAAAAAGAAAAAAAACAAATTGAAATCATTTTTTTATCAATTTCAAGGTCGCATTTCCGTATGTGCCGACATATGGTGCAACAATTTTGGTAGTCATTCATATATGGGTGTGACATGTTATATGGATAATGACTAGGACATGCAAAAAAGAATTCTTGCATTTCGTGTTTTCAATGACTCACATTTAGCTCAAAATATTTTTCAACTCCTTAAAATAATTTTTCAAGAGTATTATATTCAAAACAAAATTTTTGCTATTAGTTTTGATAATCCTGCAAGCAATACCGCATTTATTACTATGTTACAAGATTTGTGCAATCCCTATTTTAGGGGTAAATTATTTCATCAAAGATGTGCATGCCATGTTTTAAATTTGTGTGTTCAAGCTGGATTACAAATTCTTTCTGTTTATATTAGACCAATTAGAGATAGTATTAACTATATCTGGAGGCAAAACAAAACGCAGAAACTATGGTTAAAATATTGCTCTCAAAATAATATGCGTCCCATTAAATTTTCTCGAGATATTACTACTTGTTGGAATTCTACTTATAAGTTGCTTAGTGAAAGTGTTGAATATAAAGAATTATTAGTTTCTTTTATTACTTATAATGTTCCTTCAATTTCTCTTCAATTGAACCATTGGGATACATGTATAAAAATTCTTGAATTGTTACGTGTTTTTAATGATGCTACCAATGCTTTATCTAGTGTTTACTATCCCACTACTCATTTATTCCTTATTCAAAGTGTTAATATTGTTGGTGCATTCAATGAGTGTGAATTCGATGTTCAATTGAGTAAGTGTGTTGTTGCCATGAAAACAAAATGGTTACAATATTATGGGGAGATTCCAAATATTTACTTGCTTATATCGTGTTTTGATCCACGCTTTAAATTAGAATGTTTACAAGTTTATTTAACTTATTATTACGAAAGTTTAGGAATAGAAGTTGATGTTCTTAGTTATTGTAATTCTGCTGAGACTTTACTTTATGAATTATATGATGAATATCTTAGAATATATGGTCCGTCTTTGAACATTTCGGTTTCACAACCCCAACCCACATCTGGTGGTACTGCTACTTTCTCAAACTTTAAATTAAAGGGTTTAGGGGATCGATTGTTTTCCCAAAGAGCCAAAAAAATTACAAACATCTTCTTCATTCTCATCTGACTCGAGTTCTGAGTTTGACCGGTATTTAAAAGTCAATCATGAATTTTTAGAAGATAAATTTAGTATCCAGGTTTGGTGGAAGGGTCATGAACAAGATTATCCAATTTTGACTATTATTGCCAAACAAATTCTTAGAATGTCGGTTTCTACCGTTACTGTGGAACAAGAATTTAGTGCAGGTGAAAATATTTTGGAACCAAGATGGTCGGTTATGTCTCCACAATCACTTGAAGTCCAGGCGTGTGTTGATGATTGGACAAAGGCAAAATAAAGACAACAAGAACTCCAGCCGGAGATAGTGAATGACTTCTTCAAAGATGACCAAACCATGGGAACGGAAGGTAGCAAATAGATTCCATTCCAACTTCTAGCCTCCGACACCGAGCATATAATTAAAGGTAAAAGAACTACGTGGCCTTTAATTAAAGGTAAACAGTGAGAATCGATTCTTCATTAAAACAGATCATCAAAGTCTAAAGTTCTTTTTAGAACAAAAGATGACAACACTTCTTCAACAAAAATGGCTATAAAATTTTCTTGGCTTTAACTACGAGATAACATACAAGAAGGGCAAAAATAATGTGGTAACTGATGGGTTATCCAGTGCTCTGCAACTACTAGAAGGCTCCTTACTAACAATTTCTACTTCACAACCTGATTGGATGCAATAAGTCATTGAAAGCTATGAACAAGATCCCATTGGAGAGGCTGAAATTCCTAGGCTGATGGTCAATCCTAACTCTAGCACAAAGTTCACTTACAGCAAGAGGGTATTACGGTTCTAAGGGAGAATCTATGTGGGTAATGGAGGATTTTTAAGAGAGAAATTAATGGAGGAAGCCCACTTCATTGTTATAGGTGGCTATTATGGTAATAAAGCAAGGGGTATTAAGGTTCCAAGGGAGAATTTATGTGGGTAAGTGAGGATTCTTAAGAGACAAGTTGATGGAGAAAGCCCACTCTATTGTTATTGGGGGGCATTATTGTAATAAATGAATCATTAAAAGACTCTAACAATTCTTCTACTGGAAAACACTCAACATAGATGTTTTAACTAAGGGCTCAAGTTGTTCTACTTGTCAGCAATACAAGTCTGAACACATAAAGTCCATAGGCCTTTTATAACCCCTTAGCTTTTTATAACCCTTGCATATACCCACCAGCCCGTGGCTTGACTTCGTTGAAGGCCTTTCTAAGTCCTATGGCCAAGATATCATACTGGTGACAATTGTTAGGTAAACCAAGTATGCTAATTTCCTAACTCTTTCTCACCCCTATACAGATGCACAAGTGGCCAAGTTGTTATTTGACAACGTCTATAACCTAAATGAGCTACTAAATACCATTGTTAGTGACAGAGACAAGGTATTTACTAGTTCGTTTTAACAGAATCTTTTCATACTAGTTGGCACCCAAGTTGGGTTTGAACTCAGCTTTCAATCTCTAAACCGATGGGCAGAATGAAAGGCTCAACCAATGCCTGGTAAACTACCTTAGGTGCATGACTGGAGCCAAACCAAAATAGTGGGGCCAATTGACTACCAATGCACCAATTATCACACAACCATCACCATGACACCTTTTGAAGCCTTGTATGGATACAAGACGCTAGTTTTCTCAAGGTAGTATGTGAAGAGTTAAAAGACTTTACCAAGGAAAAAATTAAGCTATTAAGGAGGCTTTAGTGCAGGCATAGACAATAATGAAATTTAATAAACTCTCTCTCTCTATTTCTCTATAATTATAATCTCTATCTTTGTCATTATCATCTTCTTCATTCAACATTGTTCTTCCTTGAAAATCCCAGGCATAACAATTTGGTATCATAGCATTTTCTTGGCATATGCTTCTATGGTTGAAGAAACGCGTCACTACCATTTTCTAGAGACTCTTTTCTCTGAACTTGACTCAAATATGATAAACTGGAATCGAGGTTGCAGAAGTCAAATGAAGGACTCAAGGCATTCAAGCAGAAGGTGAATGATCAATTCATTAAGCTCCATGAGATGATTGTTAGTAGATTCACTCGAGGAAAATCAGATGGAGGAAATCATAAATGAATATTGGGAACGCCCCTTGAAGGATTTAACAGGGAACAACAAAGCAAATGTCAAACAAGCATGACTTATGTTTTTTAGTAGCCAAATCCAAAATCATATATGAAAAATAGAAAAGGCTAAAAATAACTACGCAATGTATTCTGGATGCCAGCAAGAAAACCATGGGAGAAAATCTATCTATATGATTACAAGAATAGCAAAACATATCCAAGTAGACTTTTTTAGCATATTATATTATTTATTGACCTTCTTTAGCTCCTTTAGTCAAACCAATTTATGTAAAGAGAATCTTTAATTGTTAAGTCGAATGTGTCGAGTGAAACAAGGCTCTCCACATATAAATTCTCTTCATTCCGATTCAAATTCTCTTCACTCCTTAAATTTCTAATTACCAAAAGCCCGAGTCTAACCAAATTTTAAATCTGGATTATCAACACTAAGCTGTAAATTCTTTACTTCTTCATTTCTCACATTCCAAAATACCAATCCCTGGTCGGTCATCAATATCACAATATCGAAGTGATTCAAACAACCTAATTGTCTCAATTTACAAAACAACCTATGTATCTTAATACTGGTCCAAGATGTTTCCACATTGTATTCCATCATAACCCAGAATTGGGTATCACGATCATCATCGGTCTTTGTCGATAAGCAAAGATAGTCATTCACAATTCTAAGAGAATATTGATATTGCCTCATAGCACTGAATCAAGTGGAGGAAGGTTTTGAACATATCTTTCACCAAATCAAAGGCAACGATCTCACACAAACCATTAGAGTTCTTATACACCCAATAGATAGCTCTATTTAGATACACCCCTTCCCTTCGATAGTCCTTAGAAAAAACTAAGGGGTTATCATTCATCTTATAAGATTTTGTTCGGAGAGAGAAGATACCAGCCTTATTTCTCTGGTTTCGCTTTAAATGATAAAACATAATAAACTTATAATCATCAATGGACTGAGCATGACCAAATCCATATGCACAACATGCAATGCGAGAAACTAAATGCAATACCTTGTAGCATTCTTGGGTGCAAGGATTCCACAAAACTAGCATCCAAGTGTATTAGTAATGCACCACAAACCATTACACGAACCAACACATTTTGGACCTTTACTATCGTTTTCTTCGATACCAGCACTACAAGAAAATCGTTCATCGATTATGGACGATGCTTGTTGTGGACATGTATCGACTACGGACATTGCTCGTGGTCTATGAAGCTATGATCGCCATTTCAACTATGAATAATGTTCATGATAAATAATATGAACTACAACAGACATCGACCATAGTGAATTAGCTACTTACAACGAGCTATGCATATGTTAATTGATTTATATAAATCGTTATATGCCCGTGATAATTTTTTTAACCTAAAATGCTAGTAGCCCATGATAAGTTGTGTTATTTAAAACAATCTTTGTCCGTAGTAGATGATTTTTTTATTTTTTATTTTTTAATTTTTTGCAGAAAATAAATATGATTAGTTCTCTATTGAATTTGGTATACAATTGTAATTTGAATATTTTGGAATCTATTATCACATTAAAATTCTTATCATTCTTTGGTACCAACACTACAAGAAAATTGTTTATCGACTATGGAAGATGCCTGTTGTGGATGTGTATCGACTACGGACATTGCTCGTGGTCTGCGAAGCTGTGATCGAAAATGACGCATTTCGACTATGAATGATGTCCATGATAAATAATTTGAACTACAACGGGCATCGACCATAGTGAATTAGCTACTTACAATGGGCTATGCACATGTTAGTTGATTTATATAAAAGGTTATATGCCCATGATAATTGTTTTATTTAAAATGCTAGTAGCCAGTGGTAAGTCGTGTTATTTAAAACAATCTTTGTCCGTAGTAGATGATTTTTTTTATAGAAAACAAATATGCTTTATTGAATTTGGTATACAATTGCAATTTGAATATTTTGGAATCTATTATCATATTAAAATTCGGGTTAATAGCACCAGTGCCCCCTGAACATATAGCGAAATTGCATAGTGCCCCCTGAATTTTTTTTCCTGGCATTAAACCCCTCAAACTCCCCTAAATAGGCAAAAATGGACGGAATGCTAACTTCCGTCCATTTTTAGGTCACGTGACCTTCTCGTGATGCTACAGTTATGGGTAAATTTGGGTTTTTGAAAAATTAAATTTTTTTAAATCTAGTACATATATATATATAAAATCTGAAGTACAAATAATATAATAATATATCAATATAATTAAATAATAAAAATTACAAATTCAAGAACACTATCTGGAATTTCACAAGAGCATGTCAGTATCATAACCCTAGCTCCAACTCTTTAGATCATCAGTCAATAACCACATTCAACATCAATCACCAAACCCCACGATCAACTACACCCACCATACTCCCCACCACAAACCCAATCAAACCCACGCAAACCACAACCAGTGGTCGAATCAAACCCGAATCAAACCCAAATCAATCCACCACCAACCAGCCGAATCAATCCCAAATCAAAACCACACACCAAATCAGACCAGTTCATCACAACATCACCATTTACAACCAACTCCATCACAACCCTCATCATCCTCACGCAGAGACCTGTCATCCCACCAAATACACCATTATCGGTGT